>JAQFXV010000335.1:0-25244 GCA_034694065.1 Camisia spinifer
GCCATGCGAGATTATGAGCGTGCAAGATTATGAGCCATGCGAGATTATGAGCGTGCGAGATTATGAGCCATGCGAGATTTTGAGTCTGCGAGATTGTGGCTGCGAGATTTTGATATTGCGAGATTTTGAAATGCGAGATTTTGAAATGCGAGATTATGAACAACTCCCATTTATAATAGTTTCAAAGTTACAGTTTATAGAATCTTTTATTAAGTTTTTTAAATTAAAAAACAAGAGGGTTATGATGAGTTTTACTTTCCATTGATAGATTGCAAATTTTATTTAAGACAAAAATAGGAATAATTTATTTTTTTAGAGGAATTTATCCTTAAAAATCAAATCAATAGTCATAATAATTAGCGCTATTCATAGAGAGAAAGAAAAGAAGTTCCATTTTCTATTCGATTAACAGAAATAAAGATTGAAATTTTAATCCTCACAAATGATCATATTTTCAAAGTTATAATTATTTAAAGTTTTTATAAAGTATTTCTTACAGTTTGTCAATAATTTCGTTTTTACCTTACATTGAATGCCTTACAAAATGATTTTAAAATCAGTAAAATTTTTGAAAACTCTCGTGAAAAATTCGAATTTCATCCAAATAAAAGCGAATATGAAAAGCACTGCCAATTTTAAACGAAACGTAAAAATTATAAATTAAATAATTGGCAATATTTAGAATTTTACAGTATGAAATTTTTTTAATGAGTTTATTGCGTATTGTTTCATTTTGGCTTTCGGCACAATTTAAGATAAAAACTTGAAAATAATCAAATTAATAGGTATCATCAAAATTTATTTATAAACCAATTTGTTTATTTTTTTTTGAGAATAAAATATATCGGAAAATTTTCAAAAAATCTTCCTCATAAAAACGATGAGTTTTGACCATTTTGATTTTCGCGGAATAGAACCCACCATCAAAAGAAAACCTTTCTCATCTACTGGTTATAAGTTCAACTATAATGTAAGTTAACTCGTTCTTCAAAATGAACTCACAATACTGTATTAGTTCATTAGAGACTTTTTCCAATAAACATTGATAAATACGGTTAAATAAAAGAAATTTATCCATAAATAAGGACTAGGGATGAAAATTGTCCCTAAGTTTCGAATCATGATGTTATTTATAGGCTCTTTGTATCAATAAGTGTGATGCATCATTTTAAAGCCTATTTATCTGTTCATCTTTTCCAATAATCAAAATAATTATTCAATCATTAAAAACGAAAATGTCAGCCAATTAACAAATAGCTATCAGGTGACTTGTTGGCAAATTCTATAAATGCAACAAACATTTCAATCCAAACGTCGCAGACTAGGGGGAGTTCCCATCATCCTTTTATCAAATGTGATACATTGTTTGATTCAGAACATCAATCTGAGTAAAAAAAATACGACAATTTGTCTCATCTGACCAGTTAACATAATAACAATTTTAATTGTCAAGCGATGGAGTAGGACACGCTCCATGCGTTACTGATCGCTTCCCAACGTATCCTTGGATCGAGAAAGGGTTTTTTTTAAGTACTCAAATTAGTATTTCAAAAATCTATAACAATCTGTTCGAAATTCACTGTTTTTACCCAATTCAGTTAAATGTAATTAATCAAATGCTATTCTTGCAAAATATGTACAAAAATGTTCAAACCCTCCTAATTACCTAGTAATTTTTTCATTTGAAGTATTTTGGGTTATTTTGAAGAGAAGAATATGTGCGAATGTTTTAATGACTAGAACATATCATGAACTCACCGAAAAATTGAAAAAGAGCTGAAACTCTTACCGAAAATACCTGCCAATAAGTTCTCTATGTTACTATTAATTGACTGACCATTTTGTTTCGAATAATTAAATAAGTATTTTGATTATCGGAAAAGATGAACAGATAAATAGGCTTCAAAATGATGCATCACACTAATTGATACGAAGAGCCTATAAATATAATTATGATTCTAAACTCAGGGACAATTTTCATCCCCAGTCTTTATTAGTGAAGAATTCATAATCTCTTTTATATAGTATTCAGTTTTTGCATTTTTTAAAGCGAATTAAACTACTTTAACTGTGACTTGAATTTTTCTACTATTTCAGCGATTTATACTCAAGCTTATTCCCTGAATCAATTATTAAGATATTCGTATTTTGCATTTTAGTCCGAACCAAAATGTTCAATATAAAAATTGATTGAATTGACAAAATTGTGTCTATTTGAATTAATAAATATTTAACTACATTAATAATTGAGTGATAATTTTTTTCAAGTTATCATACATGTTATTCAAAAAGATCTCAAGTTTTCATTTATAACAAATAGTAATCAATAACAAAATATTTTGCTTAACATTTCTTTCCATTCCATTAATCCTATCAAAGAATCAATTACTGGAAACACTTATTTAGAAATCATTGTTCAAAAGCCTGCAAATAATAAGTTCAGTTACACAATAACCTTAACATTCTCTGAGAAGGAAAGCATTTATTGCATGAGAAACTATTATAACTTCTGACATAAACTCAATAAATAGTACTTTATATATAATACACAATAAGTACTTCATGTAAGAAAATATTATATAATCAATCACTCGAACCAAACCAGTGGTATTTTGCATCCATTTTTCAAAGCGAACGAACTATAATTGAATACCTAATGGTATTTCTTTCAATATTAAACTAGAGTAGAGTATAGGCTATTGTTTTGATTGATATTTTAAGGTCGATATTGAAAAAGTAGTTTTGCTTAAATTTTTTTTATCCCTAGTGTTCTTTCAATTTGATCGAATTTCATATAATTTCACATTTGCGTGATTTCTGTCTTTAGGAAAAATGCGTTTACATTATGTTTTAAATCTATTTTTCAATCAGTCATTATTATAAGTAATCATTATTTCAGTTGAATGTTTACAAAGCTCTGCACTTAAAATATTTTGGAATTTTTTCCAATGTTTCAGATTTTTGTTTTGCTTCTCAATATATTTTTTTGTGACTTTCAATTAAGTCAATGTTTCATTCATTTATTTCATGTTTGATTTCTTAATAGTTAATCATTTTTTATCCATTTATTCATAACAGATGTCAGCACAGAATACAGTTGAAAACAGAATATTCTCTCAAATTCTGTCCTAACTTATAGGGTTGAATTTGAAACATAACTTAATTTCATTTAATATGGATTCAAAATCAAATATTTATAATTAAGACAATGATTAAATACTAAAACTATTTGAGATTTTAATCAATCAAATAATTGTGATTTAAATTTTGCTCTCAAGAGTTAAAGTATTTATATTCTGATGAAATTTAATTATGAACTGAATCGAGAAAGCTTTCCATTTATTAACATTAATTTCACTCTAAGTGTACTCCAATTTAGTTGTTTATCGCGAACAATCATTTTTATTTCTCTTATAAACAATATAAACAACTCGAGCCCTTAATAAAGAAGAAAAGCCTATTCACTCGCATATAATAAAATTAATACCCGTTTCATATAAACAAAATGAATGCAATAAATTATGTCTTTAGGTTCGCTTTCATTTCTGAATTGTTATTCCTCACAGATTATGATCGCTATTAAACCATAAAATAAGAAATTGAGAAAACATTGAAATTTACAAATGAATTAATCCTTAATTGTATAAATAGGCGAAAATCCTTTTATAGTTTTTTCTTATATTTTTCATTTAATTCAAAAAGTTTTTCAATTTTAAAAATATAATATTTTTATTTTTATTTTTATAGCATTGATAAAAATGATTACTTATATCCAGAATTCAACAGAATCTAGTTTACTATTGTTTTTTTATTTGTAAAAACCTTTTATACATCTTTTCTAATTTTTTCCAATCTATCCGAAAATCTTTTCAATGCTTAAGATATTCTAATTTTATATCATTGTTACCAAAGATTACTTGTATCCAGAATTCAACAGAAACTAGTTTTGTATTGTTTTGTTATTTATTTTACATCTATTTTATCTTAAGAGCCTGTTTGCTGGCAATAGTGTCTCATTAATGTTACATTTAATTGAGCATTAATTAAGAATTGTTAGTGCTATAAATGGTTCGCAGGTGTGATACTTTATCACTAACTTCTAATTATTTCTGAAACTAATGGATACAATTCTGTTCTCCTAATGAATTGCATTTTCCTTTCACTATAAGAATGTCTCAATTAATAGTCGAGAAGTTTTGCTTTAATTATTAGTTTCTATTAATTGAATACTTTCTCGACATGAATTTTTGCATCTATTTATAAATTGAATAATCGATACTTTTTTAGGTTAAAAACAGAATAAATCATTCGGAAAAGTTTTCTCTTAATTAGCATTTATTTCATTGTAAGACTTCATTAGTAATTGAAATGATAGACAGAGCTCATTATATCATTCATAATATACAATAATTTTTTGGAGTGCTTTTCATGAGATTTTATGTTCAGAATATGTATTCAAAGCACAGTTTTATATCCAAATATAGTTTGAGTGTTTATTTATGATTAAACAAAGATTTATTTTAGGACTGAGACGTGTTTTGTTGTGAATCTCTATTCAAACTGTCAGATCATTCTTGAAAATTAATGTTTGCTTTAATGAAAATATGCACATGAGTTCACTTTAGTTTAATTCAAACATGAATTTTTGGGTTTCAAGCTTTCAATTACAGTATAAATAATCGACTTATGCCCTGAGCCTTATTCTGATTTCGAGAAAACTCGAAGTTTTGGCTCTATTATGATAAATTTTTCAAAAACTTAGTGATGGATAACGCTCGAGCGTTTGAGGTGAGTGCTGAGCATTAAATTTAAAAATTGGAGAATAAAATTCAAATTGATGATCACAATGCTTAAGAATCGCCAAACATACTTATTATGCTTATGAAAAAAAATTTTTGAAAAAGGTATAAGAACTTTGATTTAAAAAACAACTGAATTAATTGAGGAAGCATATTTAAATAATCTTTCTATCCTTACATTTCAAAATAAACATGCTTAACGTTCGATAATCGGAGCTTGACAGTGAGCGTGTTCGAGCCTTAAGTTTTTTGCTGGAGCTCGAGCGCTGAGCGCGTCCACGACTGTTCTTAAAGTATTAGAGAAATTTTCAATGGAAAGTTCAATAATTCTTATTTTCAGATAAAATATAAGTTGGAAACTTTTTTAAAGTTAAAATTTACCACTCGTAACAAATTTAGAGGAAAATTTCTGTTCACGAAAACGTGATTTTTGTTCAAATATTATAATTTTTCAGCTGAAAAATCCTTAATATGATTTAAAGATTGGCAAAGAATAACTGTATTTCTAGTTCAATGCTTACGAGTCAGCACGAAAAATATGACTCAAAAGCATTATTTTTATGAATGTCTGGAGAGAAATATCTAATGACATGTTTTTCTCTCAAAAGAAACCTATCGATTAAAGGTGTGAACGGAATATATTTTTACTAGTTTTCAGCCTCAGGTGTATTATTGACATAAACGCAAATGAAATTACTATAAGATTCTTCATGCCATAAATCAATTTATATGAATATAAAAAACTATCTTTCATAGCATCACAAATTTAATCAAATTTTGTAATAAAGAACTCATTTCGAGAGAGAGAGAGAGAGAGAGAGAGAGAGAGAGAGAGAGAGAGAGAGAGAGAGAGAGAGACCCATAGAGTATCCCATATAAGTTAGTCATATACTAGTTGAGTCACTTACTGACAAACATATTCTCCTACAGCCTCATATAGAGTACACGCGCCACCATTCAAACAAAATGAAGGTATAGGACACGGACGAACTTGAGGCCAAAGAGGGCCTCTTGTTGTAGTTGTTGAAGTGGAAGATGAGGTGTGTGGCGGTTTTCGATTAATAGTCGCTGGTGTGACGATTACTCGTTGACGAGCAATGGATGGTTCGCGTGCCACTACATTCATTGCACGACATTCATAATATCCACTATCTGTTAGGGGTGATACACGTCTAATTTCGAGTCGAGACATACGCCTTAACAAATAAAATTTAAGAATCAAAGTCATATTTTAAAGTCTAAATTATCATTCAATAAGTGCCAAAAGACCCATAAGTAGATCAGTACAAATATATTTGTCAATTCAGGATTAGTTTTTATTACTTTCTGTTTACTAAAAAGTTTATGTAGTGATTTATATTTATTTATTTGATTTGCAATAAGCAAAAACAATAATTGCAATTTTAAAATATATGGTGTTTTTATTTATCTTAAGTCAATAAATTTTATTTTTTTGGACTTTTTATTAAGTGTAAATTGAAAAATACATCATAATGAATGGGTGAAAATTAAAATAAATTGTTTATAATTATGGATCATGATTCTTCATTTTAATGTATTTTTATTATAAGTCAATTTCTAAACTATTAACAGTTAGAATATAAATACTATTTTATGAGATAATTATATAATACTCTAGGATTTCATTCAGAAAGTTCTAGATTTCATTTGATGAAAGATAGAGCTTATCGAAGCTTATTATCGAATAATCATAATTAGAAAGTTAAAAGTGAAAATCTTGATCACAAATTCTTAAAAATCATTACAACTGAATTAAACAAAAAACGTTAAATTGTTTATTGAAATACTTTGTTTGCTGATTGATAGTCTGGAAATTGATTATATTAAATATTTATACTTTTCAATTCCCAGAACTTGTTTGAAGATTTCGAAAGTAAAACTTAACTTGAATTGAGTTGTAGTGGGTTTTGATTAATAGAAAATTGAGATCTCTTAATAAGAGTCTGAATGACTCCAGTGCTGTTGTGTATGTATACAATGTTTTCATTTGAAATTACAAAAATAAATGTCATAAAGCAAAGGAAAAGTTTCTTAGGGCTGATCTGTTTCAAGAGGGATGGATGGAAGAGGCAAACAGAGAGTTAAAACCTAAACCCAACTGCTTTTTAGTTATTTTTATAGCTTTGTCAAGTTTTCTTATTTTCTTCTTTGGTGTAATAAAAGCTTATCATCATCAGTTTGGAGAAGTTAATATTGTAGCACATTTTCTATTTATATTACATGCAATAGAGTGCAAAGTGAGCTCGTTTTCAATTTTTACTTACCGTCTTGTTCTAATGGTAACTCTTCTTCTACTTTTAAGTCGTTTGCCATTTCTAAACCATTCAACCCAAGGTGATGGATTGCCGGACACTTTACACCTTAATCTTAGTTTGCCTTTTGTCGCAACACGCAGATCACCATTAAGTCCTCTCACACTAGGCGTCTTAGCTATATATGAGAATAAAAGAATAAAAGAAATTATAAATAGAGGGAAGTGTCACCATTTCAAAGCAATGTCACATATTATTCACGTTTACTTCCAAACCAAACTTTAAAAAGTTAAATATTCACTACTTCTTCAGCTGTATTTTAGCCCAAAACTTAAGCCAAACTAATACATGACCTAATAAGCGAAAGTTATTCTCTATTTTATTTATTGTTGTACTAAATATTTAGCTTATTTTCATCGATTAGCTGTGAATCAAATAAATAATTTTGATCCACTTCTCAATTGAAATAACTTATTTCTAATTAACTTTATCAGTTTAAGAATAAATCAGATTTGCATATAAATTGAGTCAACCATTAATTTGGTTTATAATTTTCAAAAGAATATTAAATAATTTTGTTACAATTCAAAACTATAAGTTTGCTAATGACATAAGTGTCAAAAAATAACTTCAGTTTCACATTTTCAATAGTTTAATCCGATTTAAGGTTCATTCGATTTGAAAGTAAATAATATTATGAACAACTATTGAATCCAGAATATTCACCATTAATTGCATGCACCAAATAATGCATTGAATAGTATAAATACATAATGGGATTAAATAACTCTAATCTCTTTTCAAATTTTATTAACTGTATTACTTTATAATTTCCTAATTTTTAATTTAAATCAACTACTGTTTTGATAATTTAATCTTTAATTTTTCTCAAATTCTCAAACTTATGTCAATTTCAAGTTATTTAAAAAGAATATTTGTATTCATTTAAATACTTAAATCATAAATATTTTATAAGAAACAGTATTTATAGAGTATTTGAGAGGAGAGTTAGAAAATGAGTTTTTGAATGAAAACACTTATAACTTCAGACATTGAAATACTTGCGAAAGAAAGCACTTAAGATACTTTCTTTTGAATTTATTGTTCGAGGATTTGAAAGTAAACTTTGAATATTTGATATGGAAATGAGAGTTAGAGAATGTCACCTAAAATGGAAAGTGTGTCGAATGATTATGAATTTAGGAATTAATAAAGTTAAAAAAATATATTGGGAATAAATGTAGATAAAAAGCGATGATTTAAGAGTAAAGTTGAGAATTTGGAACTCGTGGGTTGCGTTGTGAAGTTGAAGGCAGGCCTCTGTCAATTGTTGTGCACTAAATGGGGGTCTATTTCCCCTTAGTTGAGGGGTTTGTTATGTTAATGGCGGTGGTGGGTATGAAGAGGGGATCTACAGGGCACTAAATTAAGATGTATCTGTATGTGAGTCCATTGCCGATGAGATGTGGACTAGGCGTTAGAAACAGCAATACTGCGAGGTCAGGCCACACAGATAGTCATGGGAAAATTCAAGCATGCAATAGTTTATGTCCTATTTACATCCTTCACCGAGTTTTACCTCTATGTTGAGAGAATGCAACTGATAAATTACTTTTCCACACATACACACACAACACACCTCAACAATATATGCTAACAATAGGGCACTACCGCTGACTTCACTTTTTAGTATTGCAAAAAATGCCAAATATTATTTTTCAATCTATTCTATAAGTTAACTTTTCACTCAACGGCTTCATACAATCGCAGATGGACTGCAAGATGCAAATATTCACAGCTTAATAGCAATACAACTTTTGAAGTACTACTATTTAATGCTAATATCAATATAATATCGCATTCATAGTTTACAAGCATAGGATTAGTTTTATAATTTTAAATAGCATTTGTGTTGTATCATCGCTTATGTTTTAATATTCAATATACACAAACGAGTATTAATATTTAATCAATGGAAAGGCAGCTGAGTCAACATGCTATCATCTAATTTATTAACCAATAAATATTGTTTCTGGCAAAGAATACCGATGTTAGTGGTGTTTCTCAATTAACCCATCGAAATAAGTGTTTTACCGAAAAGACAAAAATAATAAAACTAAACAGAACTTAATTGGAGACAAACATTAAATGCATAATTGATAGGAGGGTTTCGTGATTCGATTGCGTGAGTCAGTGGGGGAAGAAAGTGAGTGACTATGTATGTGTTGAAGAGAGCGGGAGAGAGAGAGGGAGAGGGAGAGAGAGAGAGAGAGAGAGAGAGAGAGAGAGAGAGAGACCAAAAGCCCTTAAGCTAAGCATAAAATAGATTAAAACCCATAATGATTTTCAAGAAGATGAAAATGATTACATTTCTTTTGTTATACTTTAATGATCCGCAACTTTAATACAAATTAAGTTTTTGCAGTTTATTATTTGGATGATTAAAAACAGGATCGACTATGAATAAAAAGATGAAACTTTCTTTGAATTCAAAAAAATCTTTACAATAATTCAAAAAAATATTAATACAATTTAAATACAAACATTATTTTCAGGATCCATTAGGGCTCAAAATTTAGAAAGATTCAAATTCAAAGGGTCATATTTTTAAAGATATTTAATTAATTATTATTAACTTTATTCCAAATCCAATCATAGTAATAGTTAACTCTGGCATAAACTGATGGATACAAAGCTTTGGCACATCTAAAAGCCCAAGACGTAGCCCCATATTGTGTCCATTTATTGCCAATTCTACACTGAAGAGGTCCACCAGAATCTCCCTGACATGTGCCTTTACCTGCTCTGCCCGCACAAATCATACCATCTGTAACCATATTTATACCTTTGTATTTATCCTTACAAATTGTTTGATTCATCACTTGAACAGTCACTTTTTGCAGAATCGCAGGACTATCTCCTTCTGGTAAAGTGATTAAGGTATTAATAAATTGAATAATTCAAAGATTGTAAGACTTCTTCTTAACTCGAGGAATAAATTACCCCACTGTGTATTTCCCCAACCAGTTGATATACAGCTCTTTCCAGTGATATCAGATTTTTTAGACCCTACACAGATTGTCCCCAAGTGATTTTGAGATCCTGTCATGTTCAATGGTTGAGTCAACTTCAGAACAGCCATGTCGTTATTGGAAGTACTTGAATTATACCACTCGTGTATAAATACCTATACCATTATTTGAGGTTAATTGAGAACAGAGTTCGAAAATGGAGATATTTTAAATTTTTTGAATTAGAGACACAAAAGGGGTATTTTTCAAAGTTTTCAAAGGGTGATATAGGGAGGGTTTCAAAATCGTTCTTTAAAAAAATAATAAATTCATTAAAAGCATTTTATTCTATTATTTTGACTATTTTTACCTAAAAAAGTTACTAAAATCTGTAATCATCAGAGAGCGTATAGGAAAATAATCCAAAGTGGGGCACAAATATTCCAAAGAGGGTGATTTATCGAAAAAATCGACAAAGGCTATATAATTTCAAAAGACTCCTAATTCTAAACTTACACTATCATTCGAAACAAGTAGATTTGCTTACTTTGCTGACAGATGAATCAAACTCAGTCCCTTCATATTTAGCGGTGTCGTGTTCTCCAACTCTTATTGAATACATGGTTGGATCTAAGCTTGGGATACAGTGAGCGGTTGTCAATATCCATTGATCTCTTATAATAGAACCACCACAATAATGGATGAATAAACCTGATGTATCATTAATTCTAAGTGATATTTGCCATGGAAACTCAAGGAAGTTAGCATTTGTACCACCAACTATTCGGAATGATGAGGCTGTGGGTCCTTTTGTTCCACAATTTGGATCATTTTGAGCCAGTGCAATAGCAAAAAGACAGAATACAACTGAAATAGATAACATTTTATGTATAATGAAGATATCAAGAAGATTACACTTTTCGAATTCACGTTAATGATATTGAATTCATTTTTCGAATAACACATACTTCAATTTTTTCCCTTGAACTCAATTAAGTTTTATATTTAAACTTCATCCTCATCATAATAACTTAATCCTTGTTGAACAACAGAGATTTGGAGGAAGCACTAAAACATGTAAAGGGTCATTCCAAGTTTTTTGTTCGAGTTTTTTTACATTGAATCACAAGTTTTCTTTTAACCATCAAAGTTGAATTACAACCACTTAATTAATTCATGAAAATACAAGTTTAATATTTTCATTATTAACTTTTGTTAATATTCATAAGTAATTTATTTGCAGCATAGTTTTATTTCATTCATTTAAATTAACGTGGGAAAGTGTATTTTATTTTAGAAATCTAATGCTTAATCAGATAATATAAAATATTTTATGAAATTTTTTAAAATTCCTTGAGAAATAGAGATTTTAATCATACCTAACCCTTTACTCAATGTGAATCATTGAGGCTTTGAAACTCTGTTCTATAAATCATTAACATAGAAACTGGTTTTATTAAAAAGAGCTTGAATCAGCAATTTTACAAAATTTTTCACTTCAAGTAATGTTTGTAAGCGTTAGATGAAAATATTCTTTATTAGCATAATTTATTCAATTCTCCGGGCTCCTTGTCTTTGATTTTAATTATAGAGTTTTACAAAAATAACATTAATTTTTGAAATTCCAGTTTCCTTTTCAAAATATTTTACTTTCATCCGCGTATTCAATCGGGAATGTATATTATAAAAACAATGGAACTCACTTAACAAAGCCATTTTGTAGTAAAATATTCCATAGAATTGATATTGGGGGGTTTTCAAAATCAACGGAAGATTATTTGAAGTTAATTCAAATACTTGAATTTCAATTCAAAAGTGTTTCTATTAAATATTTGGAAACTTTTTTATTCATCTAGATTTAACCATTTTGAACCTTATTGTAATCATTTATGAAGCTATTTGAGGAACTGGATAAGCTTGACTCGTGAGTTGTAAAATTAAGAAAATTTAATGAAGGAAGCTTGAATATTATAAACATACCTGACATATTTGCCTGCCTGTTCTTTTTCCATTTTTAGCATTATTTAAATTCATAAACAAAACAGAGTTAAGTCATTTAAACATAATTTCGTTTTTCGCTGCATTAACTAATTATCTGAGAGTGAATTTTCAGGAAGAAATGCTATTTATCTAGTAATTGGCATATGAATTATGTCGTTTATTTATGATTAACAACAAACTGATCTGTATGTGCATATGATAGCTTTGTTATCCGATGAACATAACATTAACCTAAATTATAGCAATGGCATAAAGAGAATAGCTTTAAGCGCTAAATCAAATTTTATTATGTGTTATGAAAATTCGATACACGAACCACAATATTGCTATAGCACAAACTTTATGCAATCATAATCGTAATATTCGCTATTGATATTCATTATAATGAATTTTTTAGACTAGTGTTCAAAAAGATATTACGAATGCTTGTATTATTTCGATCTAAAAATTTTGATTATTTATGATAATGAATTTATTATTGGCTTATGATGATGTCCAATGGGAAAGCAGGCAACAGTTTTGCTGTCCGACTAGACAATGACTAATCAGAGAGCAAATTGCTATCCGAATATACTATAATGAATCTCCTGAAATTTTCAAAAAAGTGAAAAATTCTGATTAAGTTAATTGTAAAGTTAGCTAAAATTATGAAAAGTTACTTCAAAATTTGAAATTGATAAGTAGAATTTCGATTTTTGCTTAATCCGTAAAAACTGCCAATATTTCAGATTTTTGTAAAATATTCATCAGTTGTGTTATTTATAAACAATAATCTCTGCTGTCTGTTGTCCGATTAGGCACAGCCCTCTCTTTTTGCTAAAATTTTTAACATAGATTACAAATTTTTGATCAGTCAAATTAAATTTAAACCCGATGATTTTTAATTTTCCCTTTGTTAATAAAAAAATATGAATTAAAATTAAACAGAACTCTATTATCAACTGATTCATTAACTAAAATTCAAGCAAAAAATAACTTCTATAACTTTATTTGAAGCGAAATTAGAAGCAAACGTCAAAAGCAAAAGAAGGAAAATTAAAAAGAGAATAATTACATGAAAAATTCTATTTTCAACACAACACTAATATAATAGTAAAATGGAAATTTTCTTTAATATATAGGAAGTGTATCTAGAGTTTTAAAATATTCAGATCGCATATGGAAGCCAAATCTGCAAACATCATCATAAAAACATGCTTTGCACTCATATTTCATCGGTTTAACTGATCGTTCAATTTTTTCTTTTTTCTGAACAAAACTGTATTATTACGTTTTTCTCTCTATCACTAACTCTCATATATTTATTCTCCTTATTTGAGTGGAGCATTCAAGTACTATTGCCAAATAATATTGACCAGCGAAATAACTTTGTTCTGCTCTAAATAAAATATAACTTCCACTGGTATTGAATATTTTATTTCTTAATTTCAGGTACAGTTATTTTAGCTGTAAATAACTTAATTGCATTGTTTTCGAAGTAAGGATAAAATAGAGCGTTTTCCTATTGACTGTTGGAAAAGACTAAACTACATGTTAAACTTTTATCATTTATAAAAAGAAACTGTATCAGTTTGCTATGAAAAAAATAATTCTTTTTTGACTCATACAAAACGATTTTTGAATTTATTGCCTTCTTTTAGTTCTATATTTTTTAAAATTTCTCCAGTGTTAAAAATATAGACCATTCAAATTTTTCAACAAAATTGTGGAGAAGATTGTCATCAACTCATTTTCAAGGCTTGAAATTCAAGCATTCAATTTCAAAATCATGAAAAACATGAGGAGAATACAAAATAATTAGTTCCATAAAAATCTTACACATTTTAATAAAGTTCAGAAATCTTCTATAATTTTCATCATAGGAATAATTGTAGCGAAAAAACAATTTGATTATGAAGTAGAGAGAGAACTAAATTTCAGCCTCAGAATACAAATGCACTTTTTCCTCATGACTGACACAATACATTTGCATAAATTGAAAATTGTATATATTTTTGAATCACTATTTTTGCTAAAAGAACACAGAAATCGCTGGCGAATCGACTGAAGGCAATGATTTCCTCTGAGGTTTTCTCTTATTCCTAGTTTGAAATTTAATGATATGAATTGTTGCCTTTAAAGTGAATCAAGACATTCAATGATTCTTTTAGATGGCTTTTAATAGCATTTTATACTATTTTATGCTATACTTATGGGTTTGAGTGAATGTGTTTTCTCTTTATATTGAAATTTTTTTTTGACTTTTTCTGATAGCTTTTGTTTTCCATTAAGACTTCATGAATTCGATGTTCTATTAATTGAATGATAGTTTTAGTATCGAATTTTTTCTATACTCGTGAAATTGAAAGTTCCTTTTTATTCTTCGTTTTTAAGGGCTTTCTCTCATTTAAATTCTATTCCAAATATTGTGTTTTGAAGCTAGTGTTATTTATAAAAAAAAATTATTAACTTCAAGTAACTAGGTTTGAAACGTTTATATTAAACTGACGTAATTCATGTTGCGCTCCCTTTTCTATCTCATAATCGAATTCCCAATTATGTGTCACCACTTATTGCTCAAATTTTTGGAAATAAGAATGGTTACTATGCAGTACTGAATAATTTCATTTATTACTTAAGAAGCATTTTTAAATCCAATCAATTGGATGAAAATAAAAAGCATTTTCTCACAACTAGATAATTAAATTATCGAAATGTATCCAACCATTATGTGAAGGAATTTCTATATTTGGTGATTCAAAGCATTTAAAAGTTTCTATTTTGAGGCTTAAACAGTACTTTCAGCTAAAAAATTCATTCTTTTATTAGTTTCTATTTGTGAGCGGAAATACTTATTCGCAATTTAACTGAGAATAAAACATAACTACTATTATATAAAACATTTCAATTTATTTTTCTCTTTAGAATAATCACATTTCAGGGATCAAAATAATGTTATCATAAAAAATATACTTTAGCTGAAAGAAAGTAAAAACAATAATGTATTTAAAGAAACCGATTTTAATTTAATCATAAAGTTTTAGATTCCATATCAAAACAAATATAAAATTTAATTTTTCATAGTGTTAAATGTTTTCTCATTTGAAGAGAAAGAAAAATTCGAAAGTCTAATTAATTCTGTATTTGATTGCACATTATGTCGTTTTCTGTCTTAATGAAGAGAATTTCGCCTTTAATTTAATTAAGAATATAAGATATAAAAACAGAATAATTAAATTAAAATTTAATTTAGTGCCAAAATTTTAATATCATTAAAGAAATGATTTTTCAACTAAATCATTACAACCCATAGTGTTTAGTATCAAACAAGATTTTCTTGTCAACTCTCCTTTTATCGCTTTTTTCGAAGCTTTATTGATATTATATTGAATAATGATACACACAAGCTCGTTTACATGAAATTGACATTTGATTTCATATAGGTGCTTGCTTGATTTGATTTTTTTCAACATTAAAATAGCATAGAAACTGCTGAATTTTTGTTCAATATTCAACATTATTAGGGTGTAAAAATTTATTCCTACATTTTGAAAATTACAATTTTTTAACGATTAATATAAAATGCTTAACTATTTAAAATTTAAGTTCTTTATATTGAAAAATAAACTCAAAATCGATCTGAGTCCTTAAAATTTGCTGTTCCTGAGTTCTGAGTTAGAAATCTCTGAAAAGCTTTTGCGCATCACTTTTACTAAAACTTTATCTAAAATTCTATTGTTTGACATTAATTCGAAATAATCCTGACCTGAAAACTATCTAATGAGAGTTTGGATAAAATATTGGACAGATAGACCTTTAAATGAACCAGAATTAAGTTAGTTTTCATCAAATGCTTTCGATATCAAGATTAATATGTGTTCAACAAAAGTTCGATATTTAATATGCTTTTTGAGTGAATTTTCTTTTTATTTTAGTTCAATTGTTATTCTAATGATTGAGTAGTTTATAATATTTTTCGTCCTTTGAATTTTCAAAAGAAAACGTGAAAATAATTATTCCAAAACTTTTCACTGAATACAAAAGATTTATTCCATTATTGAATTGAGTTAAAAATTTTGCTGAAAAGAAATATAAAAATAAAACAAATGATAACTTTCCGGTCTTTATGAAAAATCTTTTACAGAGAAACATGGTTTAGAAGTTTAATAAATCAATTGAAAAAAGTATAAATTTTCAGCCGAACATATAATTTAATAATGAATATTATTATTCAGAAACTTTTCAAAACATAGTTCTATCAGTACATTAAAAAACAGGCTTTAATTTCCTGATATATCATTCATTCTATGAGACGAATGAATAGAGTTTGAGAACAAAACCCCGTTTTACTGATCGCTCAGAAATGAAAACAATGCGATGACATGCAATGCGATTAATTATTATCAGCGCATAGGCTATTATTTGAATGGCATACAAAAGATGTGAATACGTGAAAAGATTCAAATTAATGATAGACTATAGCGGAGAGATAGATAGCAAACTAGAGATGTAAATTTTAAATTCGCGGTTGCGGTGCATAAAAATTACCTACTAATGCAGTACAGATTCTGTAAAGATTCTGTTCCGAAAGCGAATTTTGTCAAATTTTCTTGTTTTACTTGAACTGAAATTTTATATAAGCTTTAAACGAAAATAATAGTAAAAAGTTCATTTGTGATATATTTTTATCCTAATATAAATAGTAGGAAAACAATCAAATGCTTATAAATTAATATTGATAAAAGACCTTTCTTTTCATTGTTAATAAAGACAATTTGCACAGACAGACAGGATTTTGAAACTACACACTTGATTGTTAGCAAAATTTTAGTCAAAAAGTGTAATCGTTCAGTTAATTCTGACATTTGAGCAATGCTTAATCGATATTTTGTGAAGACTGTAACTTTGTAAAATGGACTAATAATCATTTTTATAATTTCTGCCATTGAATTATATTTGGAATTAATATAATTGAAAGACATTAATTCTTTGATTGAGAATATGAGTTAATTGGCTTGATTTTATTTTTTTAATAATTTACTAACAAAAATATTAAAACACTAACAACAGATAAGACAATACATAGAATTAACATCAACATTGACAATTCAAGTTTTTTCAGAAAAATTGTGTAGCAAAAGTTTAATTTGAATGAATTGTTTTTTAATAAAATTTCCTATCATATTTTTTCTGCTGCCCGTCGGCAGCCGTTTTTTGCTTTTTCTGGCCCTTTAGGCAAAATGAGTAGGCGGTCACTGATTTAGTCAAAGATAGGCCTAACATAAGTATCATTTTCAATTCCGGCTGTGATAGCAAACGAATATATTTTCTAAATCTTTTTAAAAAATGAAGTTTTAATTATTTTTGGGTTGAGTTTTCGAAAATTTGTATTGTCGCACATCTCTAATAGTGCGATAGAGAGAACAAGAGAAGAGATGAGTTGTAAAGTATAGGAACCATAGCTTTTCAATAACAAAATGTGATAAAAATGCAAATTGTGTTCACCACCCCTTTTATGTGCTGCACATAATATTACACATCATTATCATCAATGCTAGTGAGTTAATAGTGAATCACGATTTTTTTATATCATTTTAACCTTTCTATTCCGGGTCTTCATATATGCAAATATTATAAAATATAACGATAATAAACTTTTCTAACAGTTTTTTAGAAGATATGAATAGAATATGATATTTAGAATGACATCCGAGAAAAATAATGAAGCATCTCAAGGGCTTTGCGTTTATAATTAAGAATTATGAGAAGATTAGTTTTCAAAGAATTCTTATATTGATATTTTTAATAATTGTTTTGACAGTTTAGCAAATGATAAACTGTCTATTCATCTTCTTGAATATTAACCGAATACTTTGTTATAAGTTCCAGAAGTAGCTTTGCCTTAACTAAAGTATTTTTAAACTTTGGTTCTTAATTAAATTTTTTTCTCAAGTTTTAATCGAATTATAGAAATATTTAAATCAGTTTCAATATAATATTGATTTCAGTTATAATTCTTTAAGAATATATAACAAGTTCTTAAAAAATTTTGAATTTTTCAAATTCTAAAATACAATATAAGTTTTTTAATCCAATTTTCATAATTAATGTATAATATGAGACCCTATTGTTGATATTTTATATTTGGAGTGTTTAAATGATTTTGACTCTTTTTAGAGATTAAGACATAAAAAGTGTTTTGTGATAATAATTATATTTTGGGAGAGAATAAACTCAAAGTTCTATTTTTAGAATATAATGACTTAATTCCTGAGATAACAGGATATTAAAAGTTTTAACACAAACAATTTAATCCAAAACCATTTTTAAATCACTAACAAGTGCGAGCAGAGATTCTTTCAGTGAAGGAATTTTATTTTAAATCTATTAACTATTTATCGAGTTTATAAATTTGAAATTACTAGAGTCTTGAATTTTCACCTGCGCTGAATCAATTTATAAAACATTTTCATTTAAAATTTAAATAAATTTATTGATTATTATTTTATTATCAAAATACAGAATAATTATTTGAATTCTTTACAGTTCTTTGAATTAGAAGTTGATTTTGTCCGTGAGTCAGATTCTTGAGTCTCTAAATTACGAACGCGATCGAGACTCTCGATATTATTTTTAAAAAGAAAATAAATTTTTATCAAATTATAATTATCACAATTTTGATTAAAATATAATTCATTGAGATATTTCATATTCTTGTCAAGAAAGACTATTTTATTAACTAAATTAGAGTTCAAGATTTCTGATATTCATTGCTTTGTTCAAAAAAATTTTGAAAACACATTGAAAATTAGTCAAAACATTTTCAAAAAATTAATCAGAGATTCTCGACTGTACTCGAGTCTCAAATCAATCTCTACTTTGAATGCATTGAAATCCAACTTCAGGAGAAATAGAATTAAATAAATAAAAAATTACGAAATAAATTCAATAATGAAATGAATTTTCATTAGTTAAATATGACTTAATAATCATTGAACCTCTTTAAAAGATATTGAGATAATAAATTTCATTGAAATATTTGTACTACAAAATAAAGCGAATTCAAGTTCAAAATTTCAGTCGAGTATTCAAAGAGAAATGTGTTAATCTATAAAAGCATTTCATTTCATGCTTTTTCTGTCTGAATGAAGACAAATAATTTAAACCTGAATAATAGATTTTGAAAGGAATAAAGTAATTATTTCTCGAAACTGAACGAGAAAAGCATTTCCCAAAAGTAAAAAAGAATCGCAAATATTTTAATGGCTCTGAAAATTTTTCAGATAAGAGAAACACAAATAAAATAGTCGTTAGAGAGAGTGAGTGAGTGAGTGAGTGAGTGAGTGAGTGAGTGTGTGTTTGTGTGTGTGTGTGTGTGTGAGAGAGAGAGAGAGAGAGAGAGAGAGAGAGAGAGAGAGAGCGAGAGGGAGAGAACTGAGTGCAAAGATGATCCTTTTTTTTTAAGAATATCAGGCTTTCACCTACACTAAGACAGTGTTAAGTGTTATTGCAGTGCAAGAGCACCACTCTGTCTCTTATTCTGTCTTCTCTTCTCTCTCGCACACCATTTTGTAACATATATTGTCACACTTGACTGACTTGACTACTGAAAGGGTGCAAAAATCGTTTTATTATACTTAATTTGGTAAATTATTGCACCAATTGTAGAAAGGCATACGTCCCGACACATCATTAGACAATGCAATGTAAAAATAGACAACTACTGAATCCTTTTCATTTTATTTTTACTTTTATATTCCAATTAATAAGTTTTCAAATATTGCGCAATAAGTTATATGAAAGGAAAATATATAAGATTCTGATGAATAAAATTTTTCCTTATAAACTATTTTTGAAATGAATTTTAATGGAAAATTTCTAAATGAATATTTTTGAGATCAGAGTCAGACTGAAAGTTTCATCGCTTAAATTGAGCGGAATATCACAGCGCAACTTAAAAGTGTGATATAAATAGAAATATGATAAATACTGTGCAAGTTTTAGTTAGAGTTTTAGTTTTTTTTGAAATAACGTATAGTGGAAACAAAATTAACTGGAGAAAGAGAGAGAAATATGTAGAGACTGAAGACTTACCACATCTTCTGCATAGAACTTTGCGAACGAGACGACTGGAGCGCTTATTATGCAGTTCTGGAGAGGCAAATGTACTTAAATTAATTACAGTATGACTGTTAGTAATCGGTCGCGAAAATTGATGATTTGAATTGATCGAAACACTCATATATACAGAATTACTAAACATTGTCAGTGGTGGCGAAGCAAATATGATATACTTTTCTTGTGGTCTTAATTTAACAAAATTTTCATTCATATAAATAGCACAAAAAGGTGGCTCAGATTTGGATAATTTATTTCTCACAAAATATAGAGTCACATGCGATCCAATCACCAAATTAGGTGTTAATGTACTACTATTTTTAATCAACTTCTGAACTCTGAAAGTGGCGCCGATTCGGCCGCCATAGTCTTCAGAAATTGAAATAAGTTTTCCGTTAAACACAATCGGCGCTAAATATGCTTTTGAAGCCACGTCTAACTGAGATTCCCATTGAGGCGGTGGTCCTTCTGGACACTGATTTCTCGAAATAGACAGATAGTCCATGTGTTGACCACCAATACTGAGTTCGTCCGGTGACCTCTGTTCAGATAGTTGTGCAGCCGTGTAAATGGTGGTCATTCCGGTTGAGCTGATCTTCAATTCACAGGCCAATAACGCGCCCACAATCACTAGTAATAGTTTATATAAAATTTGATGCATTAAGTAATTAGACCAACATTGAGACAGTTGGTTCATAATGTTGGATAACTGTTCATTTGTTACTAAGTCTTATTTGGGAATAATAGGCAATAATCCTATTATTAATTCTATTCTTTTAATTATTAGTTCATTAATAACTCTATTATCAAAACTACTACTTCTATAACAATAAGTATAAGCTTTAGTTTGAATCAAATTTTGATAGAATAAGCAAACTGTGTAAACACAATACACAATTGTTTGTAAATTTACATTTAATATACTCTCGAAGATTGGAGTGTCAACAAAGTTGTCAATGCAATTATTAAGTGGCGAACAGTCATTATTAAGTTTGAATAAGTTGACAAACATTGCAAACACATTTGACTTGCACTCAACTATGAGAGTATCGAGAGTTTAGAGTTGATCTCGAATGCGAAAGTTGGAAGAGAGAGAGCGTTGAATAGAGAACTCTGTGAACTCGACATATTATACTTGTACCCGATCTGTTTGTAGTTTGGCTTAGCTTTTGCGGTATCCTATCATCCCATGACTAACACACGCAAATCTGCTACAACTTATAACATCTTCGCGCAGGCGTTTCACTTCAGAGCCATAGAATCATAGACTCATCCAAATACAAATACATTATAACCAGACCAGAGAATCAGAGAACAGGTACAAACCATACAATGCCAAACAATCCTAATTCTATTTTCAAAATTACAAGTACTGATCACTCAACCGTAGGCCTGCTTTACAGCTAATTCAACTCCAATTATTTGACTTGACTTTTTAGAGCAACGGCGGATTTCTCTAAAGTAAAAAAGAGTTTTAACTCTAAATTGCCAGTCAATTGCTAGTCATGTTCAGACAATTTCCGTAAACATGAGGCGTACTGTACTCTACTCTAACGTATCATTTCGTATATAAACTCTAATAGTTAGGGATTAGTTGTAGAAAAGGACGGATGAATATTTCAAAATTAAACTGAAGGATATCTATAAGTTATCATACACTCTATTTTACAATTACATTGTATTTCAAATTGCGAAAGTGACTAACATTTGAGGATATGCTTCACTTTTAGTCTTTACCTAAATTCATACACATTTAAAGCTAATTCTGCGTAATAACTAATAACTTAGTCAATGGCTTACATTATATTTAATACAGAATATATTTTTATTTATTAATCATATCTCTTAGTACATAATTCTGATAAATATTAATGAAAAGATTACATTTATAAGAACTTTCAAATCAAATAAATGGAAACAAATCTAGAAATTTATAATTGAAGGTATTTTTAACATACAGTATAAACAATTTTAAAAAAAACTCCAAATAGTATAGCAATCGAAACCAATTGCTTCTTAAACTAATTTGATTTATACTTTTGTTTGTGATCATTTGCGTTCCAATTGCTTGAATTTTGTTTCTAAGAGGAAAAAATAAATTTTAAGATTTTTAGTTCACTCAAAATTAGCACATGTTTTGTGCTCTTTTTCTTTGAAAATAAAAATTTAAAACTATTTTAATAATAATTGTAAGTCAATAAGAATAATAATATCAACGATTTTAAACAACTATTGGGTTGAAAAAGATTTGAATATTTGATTGAACTGAAGTCAAAAGTCAAGTTATTTCACTGACTTTTGCTGAAGTCGAAAGAAATTATTTTTGATTTTATTAAACTATTTATTTAATCTTTTGCTCTGGTTTAGGACTATAGAAAGAAAAGGGTTGTAAAGTTAGGTAAATATATTTCATTAACACTTTGTTCATTTTTGACTATAAAATAATCGATAAAATGGATCAAATGTTGAATATGTTTAAACACTTAACACACATCTCATTAAAGAGTGCGTTAAAAAAACATTTTGAAAACTGCTTTCAGCAATAGCTGATCCGTTACTTGTTATTAATGTCTTTATTTTGTTTGACTTAAAAGCAGAACAGGAAATAGATTTTGATTTTTCGGATTAAAAACAATTAAAATTGTCTGAAAAAGATAGAAGAGATGGGGTTCTTATTGAGCAGACTTGAAGTGTCGTTCTTTATAATGTTTGCTATAATAGTAGATGTGATGTATTTGTGACGAAAAAGAGATGGGTTAGTGTTGGGTCCGTTACCTCATTGTAAACACATAGTGATCGAGACTTGTCTATGAAAAGCACTTATTTCAACATTTATATAAACAATTTCTAACATTTTCAAAATGATTATATCACAGACAACTTATTCATTATTTAGTGACAATCACTTGTTTTCATGTTCAGCTTTCAAGTCATCCAAAGAAATCTCTGTCTTGAAGGCCAAAAACTCATTATCCCTAAGGCTGGAGAATAAACAAAACAAAAAATTCAATCCCTATTTCTCTGACATTACTCTAAAAATAAATTGCTTTTTAACAAATCATTCAATTATAATGTCATTTATTTCTCAAATTGTATAAAACCATTCATTTTAGGAATATTTTAATTTACAAATCATTCAAATGGTGGATAAATAATGAGTTTATGAACAAGTGGTAAATCATAAGACTTTTAAGTTGTAATTAAAGGGTGGGCTCAAAATTCAAATCAGTTGAATTGCATTAAATAAATAGTGAATAAATGAAAGCAATAATTGATTGTCAAGTTTTACTATTTCTACTCTCAAGCCTTCGGACCTCAAGTCGTAAATGAATTAATGAAATCAATTTCAAATACATTTATATTAAGCATAAAACATATTCTAATAATAAACTTTTGAGAAAATTCTGATAAGATTTTCATTAAAAGTTTATTTATTCTTAAAATAGATTTAAATGAATTAATATTACTTTTATTGATAAGTCGCTCAAAAACTAACTCAAAAAAAACATTTTCTAATAATCATAACTATAATTCAGAGGAAATGATTTGGAATAAACATAATTTAAAATAATTTTAAACATTTAAATCGGCTTTTCTTTGAATCCGAAGTTTTAATCTCTTCTTTCGATCAGTTCTAAAAAAATCACTTAAAAACATATTTTTGTAAATGAGAAAAATATAAACTTATGCGACAGTACTTTATGGTCTCAATCATTAGTATATAAGATAAGTATAAGTCAACGATTTTATGTTCAAAAGGAACTAATGCTTTACTACTATTATAGTAACGAAGACGACACTCACTCATAACTAATCCAAAGCTTTTAGAATTCAATTTATTTATCACTTCTTTTAAATCTATTTAAATATCGAATTTCAATCAATTCTCTTAAAATGTTTTTCACGAATTTTTTCAAAAATTGACAAAAAATGGTAATAAATATTAAATAATATAAAGACAAATAGATCGAGACTTTAAGTTAATGAAAATTTTTTGATATTTAATTTGAAACTCAATTATTAATCGAATTAAAAGTTTCAATAATTTGATGGCAAATAAAGTTAAAACAATTTATCATAAGATTAATTATAATTAAAAGTATGAAAAATATTGTTTAATAATAGACTTAATTAGATATTTAAACAAACTTTAGGTAAAGTTAGGGTAAAGTCTGTATTAATTCATAATTTAATGTTAAGTAAATAAATACTATATTAACCAAAATGTTAATTGACTTAAACTTAAGCATTAAATGCAATAAATTTATTAATAGACAACTGTTTTGTGATTTGATTGAAATGATTTAACTTGAAATATATTGTAAATAAATATAAACTTAAATAATTGAATAATAATAGTATTCAAACCTAATCTTTTAGAATAAGAATCAATAGCATAAGCCATTTCTTCAAGTCGTGTCACTTTATCTTCTAATTTATCGATCATTTGTAGGTTTGGTAATAAAGTCTTGTATTTATCATTCATTGATTCCACACTTTTAGAAAGATTATCACTTATTGAACACATTTCTCTGTATTTATTTGTTGTCATTTTATTCATATCTTCTAATAATTTATAGTCATCTAAAGTCACTTCAATTATTGAAATAAATAATTAATTGATTATATAATTGATTATATTTATAAAATATTGTTTAATATTGACTTACATTCAAGTTCTGCTTTCAAATAATCGCCTGTTTTTGAAAACATTTCATTTGAAACTGTTTTCAATTTGTTTTCATCAAAAGTCGAATCGCTTTCAAATGACATTTTTATTTATATTTTATTATAAATCACACCTTTTTATCAATTAATTAACAAAATACTAATTAACACTTTAATTGAGGTAAAAATAGTAATATTCTGATAATAATAAAGTATTTGTAATTTAATCAAATCGATGGCATTATGTGTTTATTATTATTGATAAATGTGTTGAACGGTTGCCATACATACCAATGCATAACACAAAGCGCTAAAATCGAAAATTGTTTATTTGATATATGAGAGGAAATCACATAATTTCATACACGGGTATTATTCAATATGGAGGCTTTGTT
>JAQFXV010000336.1:0-25238 GCA_034694065.1 Camisia spinifer
CTGCAATGCTGTTCAATCGAGAATTTTATCGGATATCTCTGTCAAGTTGTTCACAAGAATGGTTGGCAAGTATAAAACATTGAACAACTCGAAAATCGAATTAAGTTTTGTCTCAAAAAAAGTAGACTTGAAAATTGTCAAAAGTAGTTTTAAGAGCGTTTGAAAGCAGATCCGGAGATGAGCATAAGCGGGACCTTTGGAAATTTTTCATCAATAGCGATTAATTTCGTATATAATCCAGTTTTTATATTAAAATTTTCATAAATTTATCTCTTATAAAACTCCAGAAAATCGAAATTTACACTAGTCTAGGTTTTATATAACACCCCGTTAAGTTGTCTTTAAGAGTTTAAATAAAAATTAAGTCGGGTTCAATCTCGAAAGTCGAAGTTCTCAATGCTTTGCACTTTATACTGATTTGTATAAAAATTTAGTTTTAGTTTTCAAATTAAAATTTTTTAACCCCACATGACTGCAACTCCAACTCCTCTCCACTCCCAAAACGCCTATCAATTTTCACTAACATTGAATAACATCCACCTCCCCTACTCTTAAAAACCAACGCCAAACCCTCTCCACCTACATCATCTAATAAGATTTTATCTCCTGTGGAGCTGAATATTGTCTACACCAGTTCAATATGATTGAATTTGTGAAAATAATTATAGGTCCAATAATTAGCTTGAGAAAGGCCGAAATGAATACATATTGACCGTCAAGTAAACGTGCGTCAATCCGGGATAGTCTCCGTTACATAGGTTTGAAAATTTAGAGAAAGCATAAAAATTATGATGAGTACTATGGCATTAATTAAACATAATGAATCCATTTTTGAAATTGAATGAATGAGTAAAACTTCGAAATTTTACTCATTAAGCATCAGTTTAGGATTGATAAAACACGTATACTTGAATACAAGTGTACTCTAAACATAACCTTGAATTCATCGCAACTTTCTTACTATAAAAAATAGAGAGTGGACTCAAATATTTATTCAAATAAGAGAAAATGAAATTTTTATCAGAGAAAGTTTTTCTGCTCTAGAGTCACATTGAATTTGTTGAATGATAACAATAAGTGAAAAAGAAATAAAGTTTTTCATAAAGTTTCAACTCATGCCAGTCAAGAGTTTTACAGAGATTTTTTGGTGATAAGTTTTTCACTATGAAGTGAGACAAGGACTGAGAGGACACTCACAGTAAAGATAGATAAATGCATTTGCCTTCAATGGTCACTTGAATGATACTTGTTTGAGTGCGTCCTCAAACTTAGGCATTTTCAAAGCTCTTCTTCGATTTTTCAGTCAAAATCAACTTATCATTGATAATAAGTTTTTCTGTGTCGTGAAGAAAAATAAGATCGAAATAGAAAAGTTTTTTCTGTTTTATAGGAAGTAAATAAATGAAAAGAAAGGAAAAAGTTCGTCTTCAATAAGCATTATTAAAATTTTATCTGTCTTTTGAGCAATAATTTGAGAAAAAAGAGTCCAATGGATTTAACTTTTAACTTACAAAATAAGATTTTAACTCAATTTAAAACTACAAAATTTGAAACCTATAAAACGCGAACAAATAATATCAATGATAATGTCAAAGATGAAAATAAAGTCATATTTTTTAATCGAGAAAATGTCACATTTTATAAATTAAGAGTTCAAACAATTAAACTCTCTTTTCCTAAAACTATTGCTCAAAATACATATAAAGAAAAAATTTCATGAAAAAATTTTAAAAATCCTATTTGAAGATAAACTTTTTCTTAATTTCGTTTCAAATATTCAAAGCACTACATTTTAGACTATTCTGATATTATTTCTATCTATTTGTTAAACAAAATTTTTAAAAAGAATATTTTTAATAACATTGAATCTTACTCTTGGCTCAAATCCATCTCATTTTGTAATTCTTTTAGGCCCTCCGGTCGAAGTTGGCGTTACAATGCATATAATAGGCATCAGTTCTGTATCTGAAGTTCAAATGGTAATAAAGAAAAAAATAAACTCAAAAATTAAATTATAATTTTGCCAAAATTTCTAATTGGATAGGATTTTACGTCTGATTTTTATTTTCGTCAAATATGGACTGATAATCGTTTATCATTTGAACCACACGGAGGTATCACTGAATTAGTGGTCGGAGCAGAAGTGGCTCAAAAAATTTGGGTTCCGGACACGTTCTTCGCTAATGAAAAAGTGGCCTCTTTTCACATCGCGACCACTCCTAACACTTTTCTCAGAATTGAATCTAAAGGACAGGTCTACAGAAGCATAAGGTATGTCAATGAATGATTTTTATCGCATGAACTTTGACCTTTATTCAACTTACAAAATAAAATGAGCAATATTAAAATAACTCTCTAGAGAATGAAAATAAGCTGCATTTTTAGTCTGCATTTTAAGTGCTCATTATAATATTGTATGAACAAAATCCAGGTTTTAAAAAATTACATTTTATGAGAGGCTTATTGAGGGAAATAAAGTTTTACGCACGCTTTTTATTGAATCATTTACGAAGAAAAGTTATTTCTTTATCTTCATATTCAGTATTTTCATATTTCGTTCGCTAATTCCCTTATATTAGATGATGCACATACTCATGCTAATGATCAAAGGTTATACTCGAGCATTTTTATCCTGCTGATTATTTATTAATTTAAGTTTCGTTTTTGAAAGAATAAGTAAATTAAAAGCATTAAAAATTTTTACTTTAGCAAAAGTAAAAGTAAGTGGAATAAAAGTGAATTGCAAAAAGTAAAAGTAAAATGAAAAACATGAAAGCGAAATAACACTATTATTTATAGATAGGCTTCCCTTAAATTGAATTAAAAATAAATTAAAATTTCAATAAATGATAAATATATATGAATTCAAATGAACTTTTTCCTACAATAATTCATTGTAAATATTACTAATATAAGAACAAAATATTCATCATGCTCTTTAATCAAATACTGATACTTAGAGCTCGAGCTCAAGAGATTGGCGCTCGCGTGCCTGCTCAAATAAGTGCTCAATGTGATCTTTATCTCTACTCCGCCAAGTATGCTCGAGCATGTGCATTTCTAATCATATTCACTAACGAGCATTGAATCAACATAAATAAGCTTAAAAGATTTAAATTGACAAAAAAAATCCTTTTTATGAAACTAGTACTTAATCTCTTCATAAGAATTGCTATATTTAGAAATTCTTAAGGAATACTATTTGTAACATGAGATTCAGCGGTTAAATTTTATTTATCAATGAAGAAAAATAAACTCATGAATTCCACTTTTATAAAATTCTTTAATAAATCATACTTTCTTTTTCATATTTTTAAAATTTATTCTCAAATTGCTTTAAAAAGATTTTCGTTTATTCTTTCGAAAGCATTGACAAAATAACTTGCAAATCATGATTGTATTCAACCATTCGAATTATTTTAATTCAGAAAATCTATTAATAATCTTATTATACGTGCATTTTTGTCATAACTTCAATTTTCAAAATGATAAATTCGTTCCAAATAATGAGTTACTCGAATGTTTGAGCACTGATTTAAAATACGATTTTTGATCAGGAAAATCCTCAACTTATAGCCTCATATTCAAAACGAGTTATCTGTATAGTATTTTTATTTTTTGTTTCCAATGGTCATATACTGAGGTTTTTTCCTATCAAGAGATCTTATAAGAGCTAGAATTACAAACTGTATACAGCATTGTCAACAGTTCAGTTTCACTGGACATTCGAGTTGTTGTGAGACTTATGATAAAGTAGAAAACGTATTAGTTTTCCAAATTTCCGAATTTTTTCAATTCTAACTCTGAAATCGAATAGCGCTATAAATGTTTAAATTCCATTAAATTTTAATCTCAAAACATTGAGAAAACTCAATTTTCTATGAGATTTCAAATTCAACTTCATCAGGATATAAATATAATTATCATTCACGAGAAAAACTTTATTTAAAAAGTTATTTAAAATTGTTTTCATTTACTACTGAATTAATCGATAAAAGCATGTGAATAATACGCATGATTTTTTGGTTAGAGCTCTTTCTTATAAATTCTTGAATAAAATAAATTTTTTATGCAAAGTTGCTTTGCATTTATCTGTTTGTCTTTTTTATAGTGAAAGATTTCAAAAGTTTTATATACTCAGACATAATCTCTGAGTAACACAAGAATCTAAATACAGAGCATTAGAATCTTTGATAATAATCGATATGATATGACATAAACTTAATTTATTTTCAAAGGAGAAGTCGTAAAAAACTTTAACTCGCTTTGAGATCGTTTTATGTCAATACAAATGACATTTACTTTTCTCTTTCTTTGCCATTTTAGCTGAGATTTATCTAAACATTAACTTATGCCAAAAGTTATACTAAATTATCTTCAAATAAATTTTTAGACACATCTTTTCATTTGTTTTTCATAATTTTTGACAAACATTATTGAATTTCAGTCCTTTTATTGACAGAAATGCAAATTTTGAAAAAGTTTTAAATTTTTAAAGAATAACTTTTATGATTGATTCGCAGTACGAAAATATTTTCTCAAACTGGAACCTAAAATACATAGATTAAAAAATACCCTTCAAGGGGTGGTTTTTACAAAGAAGATTTTCTAGAAATTTTCTGATAAATTTTTTATTTCATTTTTGAAAAATTCAATGAAGTCTTTCAATAAGTTTGTGAATTGGAATGAAAAAATATCTTAAAGTAGTTATTCTGACTTTATTATGTTGAAAACTTTTAGAAATTTTACCTAAAATTGTCCTGAAATCTTTGGGGTCAAGTTTTTGAGCATCGAAGGTAGGGTCTAAAATTCTGCCTAACCCTCCCTCCCATTCTTCCCCATTCTTATCTGTGTTCAAATATATGAAAAATCTCTACTGAATTAGAATGTGATGAGAAGATAAATAACTTACTAATTTTTTCAGCCAAAGAATGAATTTTTATTTTAAGACTAAAACTTATGGCTTGAAAGATGCAAACGAGTTATTTTATACAGTTCTAAGTTATTTGCGAATACCTAACAATTATCATATATCACGCATTGTTTTGGGAGTGATGTCAACATATCTTTTTGGAACAAACTATACTCATTTACATGTAGCCAAAAAATGTGTTTGGAGTTTAACATAGCTTAAGTGAAATGCAGGAAAGTAAGAATTAGGGATAAGAAAATTTTAATTTTCTCGCAAGTGGAGTAGGATTCAAATTTTTCATCATAAAGAATTGAATTCGTGTTTGTTAAGTGAGTTTATTCTTCGAGATGAGAAAGAAACTAAATTGATTTTTACGCTCAAAGACATTTAAATACTAAATAAATCCTGTTAATATTTTTACTATTGTGATGAAGAGTGAAAAAATTAGGTTTAAAACCTGTTATAAGAGATCAATAGCGAGAATCGCAAATAAAAAATAGTTTTATTCGTCTCACAATTCAGTACTTTCTTAATCAAGAATAGAATAGATTTTTTCTTTTGAGAATGAATTTGCTTATTCAGAGAAGTAATGCTTTGAATTTTTCAGCCAGTGGGGCATTTTTCTATGCAAAAAAATCTTTCTTTAGCTAAAATTGACTTTTGATCATTAAATTTGGGGAAAAATCAAAGATTAAAATTTTTGGGCTTTTCGATAAAACTTATTTTAAAGATTATTTCAAAGAATTTTAAAGTCATGAACTTTTTTTCTTTTATGTCTTTCCTTTTTTCGAAGTTTCTTTAAAATTATGCAAATTTATTAAATAATTTAGATTTTTGAACTCTTAGGAATCATTAACTCTTTACAGATGAGATTCTCATCATGAGATAAAATTCATCAAATTTTTAAAATATTCCTTATAAGAGAAAAAGCAGTCAATCCATAACTGATTCTGTTAGCAATGCATAAACTGTTCAGAATATTCATTAAACATGAAATTTCGATTTTGGACATAAATCTTTACAAAAATCAGCTAAATATTATTCATTCATTATTTAACGACCAAACTTTCCGAACGAATAAATTTGATTCAATGAAATATATTCTTTATGATAAGTTAAATATTCATATAAATAACATTCAAAATCTAACTTATAATCAAATAATTCATATCTTTTATATAGTCTATTAATTCACACAAAAAACTAAAAACAAGAAAATCACAAAAAATTAAATATAAATAAAATAACAAACTCTAAAATTTCTGAATAACTGTCAGGTTTCTGAACTTTCCTCAAAATATAATAGAGTCGAGACTTTGTTAAGCTTTGAATCCCTGAAACCTGAGATTTCAGGTGGGTTTTTGAGTTCATATTTCCTTTATTTTGATTACAATTTTATGCAATTTTCTCAATTCTTATACACTATATCATTATATTTTAGCGTATAATAAACGCATCTGTCATTCAGTATTACATTAAAGATTTCAATGTTTAAAATTAGATTTTTTCACATCCTTTTTGAAGTTAAAACTGTCGCTTATATTACAGACTCTTTTTAAATCGCATCCGCCTTTTAATGAAAGGTTTGGCTTCGAAAGTATGAAATCATGTTTAATAAATCATTTTTTCCTTATAATGATAGTATAGAAAAAAGCTGTGTTTTTGTTTAGCTATTCATTCGCCAAATGATTTATTACACGTCAATATTTTATATAAACATTGTTGTCATATCTCGCTATAGATCACATATTATCAGTTTGTCTGTCTTTTTGTGATTTCAAAACATTGAATCTATTTTTAAAAACATTGATCGATAATTTTTTAATATAATAGTTTTCAATAATTTTAAGATGGTTTTATTTCAACTTTATTTGAAAAAATTTCCTATTTAATCATGCTTTTGAGCAGATCAGAGTATGAAATTTTTGGTACACTCAAAATGTCCAAATTCCAAATGTCTAAACCCAGTATTACTTTGATTGTCAATATAATTATCTCATTTTTCAATTATACAAAAATCACTTATAAATATTTAGTTAGAGTCCTATTATTTAATATTTTTCATATATTCAAATGAATTATCCATAGAGTAATTTTTATAAATAACGAACTACTTTAAGAGTTAGAATGAAAATGAAAAAAGTTTTGGTTAACCTTGTTTCGAAAGCTATTTATTGGGCGTCTAAAAATGTTTAATAGACTTTAGGGATGCTCTGATATTTGATTTCATACGAAATGCGTGATTTTTATTTGTAAAATGATAAAGATTCTTTATTGTTTATATTTCATTTAACTAGTTTTGAAAAATTACTCAATTGAATGAGCTCTATTTTTGAAATATTTCTAAAATTGGAATAATCATTTTGACAATCAGAGAATTAGGGATTAAACGGAATTTAAACATTTTGAATTGAGACAAAATATATTTAAATATTTTGAATTTAGACATTTCGAAGTGATCCCAAAATTTCTTTTATTAAGATAAAAAGTTTCATTAATTCTTTAGATAAAGTGAAAAATAAGATGGAAATAAATCCTATAAATAATTGCAAAGTTTTATTTCATGCTTGAATAACTCTTTTAGTTCGCAATTAAGAAAGAGTGCACTTAAATGATTACAAAACATACAATACAATGATTTTTTTAACTTGAGCTATCGTTAATGTTGCCATTTTGTGGTCACATAAAATTTTCCATTTAATGGCTTTATCCTAAAAATAATTCTCCAACAAAAGTTCAACCGAAAAAACAAGTGAATTGGTTTAACTATGATCTCAGATACTTATTCTGCTATTTTTGTTAGACTTGAACTTTAGACTAGTCTGAAATCTGAAGATTTTCTAATGAAATCTAATGAAGTCAAAGTCTAAAATCTAAAGCCAAAATTGTTTAAATAAATTTCTGTAATTTATTACAAAACAATTCCGTATTTATAGAAATATTTTTCAATCGTTTATCAATCAATTTTACTTGTTTTTGGTCTAAAAATATCGGGAAAATATTCTTCAATGAAATCTTTGCAATATATTATCAGATACAAAGTCTAACTCTGGGGTCTTTGTAAAGATAAACTTGAAATTTATTATTTTTTGAGGTCTTATTACCTAAAATGTAAACTTCAAAGTTCGAAATATGAGAAAATGCCTAAAAAACACTAAAAGATCATTTTTTAGATAATTAGTTCTCTATATGCTTAAAAGTGAATAAAAACTCGAATGATTATCATGTAAACAGACTTTAATTTAAATGATAGGTTGAATTTGAAACTGATCACAAATGACTTGTATTATAGAACTCGTGTTTCAGCATATCTCGGATTCAATCAATTAATGTTTTATTAAGTAATTTATTCAATGAGTTTATTATTCTAACAAAATTGGAATAACCTTAAGAGAAATTAATTAAATTAATTTATTTCTCATCAATAATAATTGTTTGATAAATATTTAAACTCAAACTAATGAAATACCACTCAATTTCTATAAGCAATTGAATAACTAAATAAATTAATGCAAATTTAATTATTCTATTGTGAACTTTTTCCAGCATATTATAGATGTACTCATAAAACAAACTCCTTTTTATTTGATGATCAAACCTAACAAAAAACAAAAAGTCAATATTGATTTCATAGAAAAACAATTTTTCTCTGTTTTCATTCGCAGCTTATTATCATTAATTGAAGTCTAACGAAATATCTGTAAAAAATGATACGCTTCTCAAAAGTACAGTCTTTGCAAAAAACGTTTGCGGTTGAACTCAATAGTAATTTTGATAAGACTTATAATTTATTGAAAAGACTTTATCAAAATTTGAATCAATGAAACTTCATTAGTAATCACTAATTCAAATGATCTGTCTATTGATAAGCTTTTTGTTTATGATGTATTATTAATATTGTTAAATGAAAACATGTCTTCAATATAATAAATACAATATAATCATTAATAATAAATCAATGAATTTGAATATATATTTTCTGATAAAATGGTTTAGAAGCGAATGAAATAGTATTCAATAGAGAATATGTTTATTAAGTTATTTTTTTCATTGATTAATAATATATTAAAGACTTGTTTTTAAATAAAGACTTTAAGTTGAAATAATAGGCTTATTCAAAACTTAATTTCAGATTAAAACAAATCTGAATGTAATTCAATAATTTTCAAAAGTTTAATTCAATGATTATTTTTTATGCGCTCTTACTCTTCATTATCTAAGGATTAATAACTATCTGTTCTGAGTTCATGAAAAGCCTCTAAATCTCAAATAATGAATGTGTTGTTTTAGCACAAATGCTAACTTTCAAAGTCATCAAAATATAAATCTTAATAATACTGATGACGAGTTTCTTTAACATGATTTGTCCATCGAGTGATTCATAGAATAATCTGCAAATGCTTTCAATCAAATGTTTTCCTTTCGTTATTTATCAAAAAAAAGTTATATCACTAGTAAGAAAAATAATGGTTTATTTTGTCAGCAAATTTCTTGAGAAGAAACTAAATGATTAATACTTTATGAACACGATATAAAATATTGATGTTCTCTATGTCTAAAAAATAAATTGTGAAAAACTAAAAACCAGTAAATTATCGTTAAAAAATGTTGCGATAATTTTTCAAAGTAAATATATTAAAGTGATGGACGCACTCAGCGCTCGAGCTCTGCGCTCGACGCTCTCGATCAAGTACGACAAGTTTCACGTCTCGAGCACACGCTATCGCTTACGCTCGGGTATCGAGCGTTTAGCATGTTGATTTTAAGAATGCAGGGGTAAAAATAATATTTTCATCTGCTATCTCATAAAATTCATTCAATTTTTCAAACCAATGTTTTCATCACTTTTTGGAAAAAAATGCTTTAATAAGAATAATAATTATGTTTGAAGATTGTGTTCAACCGCATGAATTTTTGAATTTTTTATCTACAAAATGATACGTCGATGCTCGCGCTCACGCTCGGGAATTTAAAAACGCTCCACGCTTGTGCTCGGTAGAGAGCCATAAACTCTCGAGCGTAGTCCACCACTGATATATCAAAATTCAATGAGATTAAAATTAATATGAAATTTTGACAATTCATAATGTCTTTATGATGAGTTATTTTTGACATCGAATTTTTATGAGCCCAGTAAACTTTGTTCCTAACTTTTATTCTCCTTCAGCAGGCCTTTATCGTTAAATTAATTTTATTAAAAGTGACAGACTTTTCACTATTTGTATTTACTTCACGTCTAAATTATATCTTATTCATCGTGCTATTGATTTTCTAATATATCACGTTCTTATCATAACTCTTAAGCAAAAAAGTCATTCACCATAACGCTGGACATAATTACTTTGCAAAACTTTTAAGACTCCTAATAAAAAGTTAATTTCATTTAGACTTTAAATTAGATTTTTTTGGTTGAGTAGAAGTGTTGCTCTGCTTTTCAAAAAGGGAAATAAAAAAGCAATAGCGAAATAAAATTTTGAATAACTATTTCACAAAAGAGTTCAAAATAACAAAGCATTTATTACTGATTTGAAAGTTCGGTAATAGAAATATTTTTTCATATTCGGCATTTTGCTTTCACGATTGCTAATCGAAAATGTAATATGATTCTTGCTAAAGTCCAAATAGATCATCAGAATTTATTGAAAATCGAATAGAAAGGGTTTAAAATAATTTTTTGATATTTTAGCAATTAAAATTGAAAACATTGTTTATATTTTCCGAAATTTGAAATTTTCTCGTCCATTCCTCAGAAATCAATAATTTAGAGCTTGAACACGAGTTCATTTGCATTACAAGATCAGTAAATGTATGTTATTTTCACATCAGTCTTAAAATTTTTGAAAATCTCAACTTGATTTCTCATAGTTTCAGGAGAATAATCATCTCGTTAGGCAAAAATATTTGAAATATTCAAATCGTAATTTTTTGTTTTGTCAAATGAGTGTTTAAGAAATTGAATGTCACGCAAAACACTTCATTAAGAGGGAGAAAATAGAAATATTCTTCATCTGACAGATTAAAACTGTGTGTGTTCTTATACAGTACGCACACCCAAAACACCAGTAATTTATCACTAAATGGATGTCAAAAATTGCATTCAAGAAAAATGTAATTTAAAAAAAGAAAGGCAAAAATACAGGGTATATAAGGAATAGAGAAAAAGATATCTATTCATAAGTTTATGAGAAAAATGAAGTAATCGATTGTAGAAGTAGTAAAAGAGGAGAAATACATATATCGAATACAATATACTTTAGGGATGAGGTCGAGAGATATGAAATCCTATGGAATATATCTATGATGTATATAACGGAAAAAGAAGGGATGAAAATGAAATCCTCGAAATACAGCAAAACTGTATTGATGTATAACTAGTAAATTGAATAACTTTTCCTTTTTGTCTTATTTTCTGTGACTTTTATAACTTTTTCTCTTTCATAAGTTATTCTTTTCTATTTATGTCATAGATAAGCAAGTTCAAATTTTAAGGGGTCTAACATGCTAGAGTCAAGAGGGTGTGTCAAAACGCATCGTTTTTATAAGGGAATAATTTCTGAAATTGTTCTAAAATTTTTCAGAATTTCTTGAAATTATTTTTCATTGAAATGTTTAACTGAAATAAAATTTTTGAAAATGATCCTAAAAATAATGGAAATTTTTTTCTTTTTGAATTTTTATTAAAAATTGAATTAAAATAAACAAATTTTTCCAAAAATCTTAGGGTTGTTCGAGTTTTGAACTTAGAAGGTAGGATATAAAACCACCTTAACCATTCCTTTGCTTATCTTTATTCATTTCTATTTTTGTTCTATAAGTTAAAATTTGTTCTATTTTTAAAATACTTGATTGGTATTTGTTGTTGCATGACATTCAACTATAGTGAACGCATGATAAGAACTGTTGCAATGTTTAAATTCAACTAAAATGATAGCACGAATCTATGTTGAGATTTGAATAAATGACATGTTATACTATACGCTCTGTCAATATGAAATGATAACATAAGACAACATTTTGTAAGAGTTCATGAGAACTAAAACGAGTTCTTGTTTGTTGTCAAATATTTCTTGATATGTATGAATTTTTCCAAGAATATGTAAATTTTTCCAATCCTTTGAGAATGTAATTTAATGTAATCTTCAAAATATGTTCAACCTTAGAACTTAGGTTGTGAAGAAGTTAATGGAGTTACTTACCTAAGTTACATGAGATATCTCCAGAATATCTCAAACTTAAGATGAGGGTTAAAACTGCATTAAAAGCCTATATTTTTCGATTTGAAAATTCTTTCAAGTTCATATTTATTTTGAATTAACTTAAATGCAGTGAAAACAACGAAATTTTGGCTTTAGTATATTGGTGTCAATAAGCTAGCTTTGAGATGTAAAAAAATTGCTTTGATGATTTCCAATTCTAATTTGATCTGTTTTTCGAACTTAACACTCTAAGGCTAAAAAATACCACCATTAGAGCTTTTGCTTGCTAACTGGCACCAAAATGCTCGAGCTTTTGCTTGCTAACTCGAGCATCTGCATCATTAATTTTTGCACTATTGCACGTGGCGTTTTTATCCAATACCTATTTCGTTAAGAATGAAAACTCCATTTATTGAGTTTCCAACAAAAAAAATTGCAGAGAAGGTAATATCATGTTATATAATCTTCATTATCGAATTTCGGGAAACAGACACTGGAAAAAAGGAAAAATCCAAAAAATCTGCATTACATTTAAATCAGATACTTTGTTGATAAAGATGCAGCTGCTGTTGTGTCTACGCAAATGTGATGCACACACCGTTTGGCATTTCATATAATTCATCGCTATTCGTTATACTGTTCTGACATTTGTTCGGCAAATGTATAATGTTATCATCAAAGAGAGCAAAATTTTTGCATTTACTCCTTGTTAAGCATTACATAACCTTTTGTTCTCTTATTTCATTTCTGAATGTAATGCTAAAAGTTAGTTAATATTTTTTCTCCTTCTTTAACTGTTCTTTTTCTTTCTACTGATGCGGCCCGAGGTCTGGAAGAGATGAAACCGGGTTTCAAATTAAAACATTTTTAAGTTAAGCAAAAAGAATCCAAATTTTTAAATATTGACTGAATGGATAGAAAATTTTAAGCAAATTCTGATCTTTAAACAAAAAACTATTTGTTAAAATATCTTAATATCGATCTGAGCTTAAAACTTAACAAATATGTGTAAAGGGTGGGCAATTCCCGTCTCTCCCCCTCTAGTTTGACTGCTCTCATACATAAGCAATTACTCTCTTGAAAGGTATAGTCTGGTGAGAATAAAGGGAGGTTAAAAATTATTGTTTTTATAACGAAATTTAATCTGAAAATTTTCCAAACCATTTTATTTTACAATTTTTTTATTTGGAAACCTTAATATTTTCTATTATTTCGAAAACTCTTAGAAACTTTTGATTTCTCTTAAATTTTTACCAAATATTGTACTGGAAACCGAAGAATTTTTCCAAAAAATATTGGTGGGGGAATATTTTTAGCTTTAAAGATTGGGTGTAAAACTATTCCTCACCCACCCATTGCTCGTGTATAACTTCTCTTCAACTCTTATTCTTCTCTCATCTTTTACTTCTCATGAATCATTTATGCGATGCATTTTCTAACTGTAAAACAAGAATTACCACATAATTCTAAGTTGGCAGTGATTTGTGCTTCACTTTCTTATCTTCTAGTTTCCTCTCTTTTAGTCACTTTTTTTGTTGTTGAATGATTTAAGTCATTTTTGATGCGCATTTCTTATTCCTCCGTCTTTTATATTCTCATAATTCTTGAATGGATGTAAAAAAAATTTTTTTAGTCATTCAATGTCGTTGTTTAGAAGCATTAAATTTATGTCTTAAATTCAAGACAAGTATTACTGATTGTAATTTTTATTCAGTTTGAAAATCCTCATTTCAAACATATTATTTCTAATACTGAAAAGAGATAATGCGCTTATTGTAGTGGAACAAAAGAAATTCAGTTATATTTTTAGTGTCAAAGACATTGACAATATTTGAATTGAAAATTCCTTTTGTAATTTCAAATAGTGTTCAATTGAACCATAATTTTAAAAATTCCAGTTCAAAAATGAGTAGTTATAGAACAGAGGGGTTTCTTAATAACCCTTCTGTTATTTTCAGAGACAAACAAATTTATAAATATTTTTTATGGTTTTTTATCATAAAAAATAGGAAAAAGTATACTGAACTATAAATTGAATTAATTTAGGCAGAAATGAATATTTGAGAAATTTGTTTCAGTCTTGAAAAAGAAAATAAATTACTTTATTCTCCATTCAGGCCAAATGGCAAAAAATTTTGTATTCATGACATTATTGATACTGTGTTTAGAGATTTCTTTTTTATTACAATATTCCTGTTTTATTATTGAGACTGTTTTCTGTGATTCAGTGTTCAAAAATAGCTTATATTTTTTTCATTTGATGTTTAAATTACACTCATTAACAGTGAGAAAAATATAGTAGACTAAGGCTAAGCCAAAAAAACTTGGGTTGGGTGTAGATTGAACTCATAATATGGACCATTATAAATATCTCTATAGAATTGTTTCATTTATGTTTTATTCAAAACTTATACTTATAAGTTTTATTATTAATAAGAAGAGAAACAAAGCAAACAAATTGTTATTATTATTAAGTACTTAATAAGTAATCAAAGAAGGCCATCAGTTTTTTCAGAAAAAACATAATATTTACTTCAAATCGTATTATTTAAACCCATATTATTTTGAAATTTTCTATTGAAAAAACTTCATTTTCGGGTCTTTAACCGGAAATTCAACTATTGGAAAACCCGGTATTATTTATCATTAATATTTCGATTTCCATATAATATAAGTATCGAAAAAAGTTAAGCTCAAAAAATTTGATTATATAAAAAATGGCAAAAAAATGAGATTCGATTACATGTAAAGCAATCTTCGAATCTTTACCTGAAAAACATTCAATCCATCTTCCATTTCAAGAGATATATTATATTTAAAACTGATAAAAAAATCTATAAAATTTCAAACACAAAATCGATAACAGTTTTATGTTTACAACTTCTTCAGCCAGAATCCAAACATAGAAAAAAGTAGTTTGCTATTGAAGAAAAATTGAATCTATAATTAACTTTGATTTTCAGATCGATTCTTATGATTCAATTTTTATGATCTAAATATAGAAGTTTGAGAAAAGAGACCAAAAGTCTCATTGAGAAAAGAAAAGGATAGAAAGGATGTAAATCTAAGTCCATTCAGAGAGACAATCAATCAATTCTAGCGAAGCATTTATTGAACGCCGTTTCGTAATATCTCATAAATTGTTGCATTTATTTATATTCTTTATTTCGCTTCTATTCTTACTTTCGCTTCTCATCTTTCTTTCATTCTTACTTTTAGTCTAAAGGCAATAATAATGGGCTGACACACAAAACTTTGTTAATAAGAAAAGCCTTAAGAATGTCAATGCATATAACAATCATTATCCATAAGTTTGAAATTTATCTTTCTTTGCTATCATCTTAATTCTGCGCAGTGTCTAGACTTTGAAGTCTAAAATATTAGACTTGGACATGGCTTTTAGGCTTGATTTTGCTTTTACTGAATTTCTCGAATTATTCGTATTTTAAAAACTCGAAATAGCAATGAACTCATGCAATTATCAAACAGTTATACAGCGTTTGATTTAAAGTCTAAAACCGCTCAGTTTATAACACTCAATACTAAAAATTACAGTTTTATAATTTCACATTTCATTTCATTCAGGCCTAGATTCCTGGATTCTAGACTTGGACTTGAGCTCAAGTCTAGAAAATCTATAGAATTTAGACATGACCTAAAATCCAAGTCTAAAGTCCAAATAAAGTCTAAAACTGTGCAGCATTACATAATCTTCTACATAGATTTTCATTCATTTTTACAATATTACAACAGTGTTAAACAATATGAATAACAATAAACATTCATGTATTTATTCTCTCTTATCAAAGCTGAAACCCTATACTTATTTGCTTTTACTTTAAATTACATTTCGGGCTGAATACTGTTTACTGAAAGAAATCAAAAATTTTTCTCATTAAATAATTATTTAAGTTAAGAGAAGTTCTTATTTTAAGCTCAAGTTAGATAAAAATCAAATTTTGGACATTTTTCCACTCAATAACCCTCCTGAGAGTGATTCACTTGAGCTCTTGAGAAACATTGAAATCTTGTATTAATTCAAATTTCTCCTCATTTTATATTCTCTGAAAAACTTCGTAAATCTAATATTTAAATATGCATTCATTATAAGCTAAACAAGTTATTCATCAATTTTTTAGTGATTTATCCATTAAATCTTTATCAAGATTCGAAAACTTAAACAAAATTTTTGTAGGATTTTAAACAGCATAGAAAAGGATCAAAATTTATTTGAATTTTTAATATTTAGTGTTTCAGAATCTATAAAAGTTTTTCACTTTAGGAAAAGCTCACACTTTGTGATACTTAAAGTGTAGTTTCGATGTAAAAAATAAGAGGTTTTGTTTTTTCTCATTCATATTGAATAATATATTCATTTTCAATAAACATTTGAAGGATTTCATGAAGTCGTAAAAGTTCTATCTTTAATACACTTGAAAGCAAGACTCGATTTATTTTTATGCTTTATATTTCAAAAAATGTGTCTATTTTAAGAAAATAAAATTGTTTAAAAAATACATATTCGATACGTGAGATTCAATAAGTAGAGCAAAAAGTAGGATAAGTTTGAAACTAAATGAATGTTTTATTCATCAGATGTTTTAATAGCATTTCAAAGTTTCAATTGTGTGTCTTTTGCAAAATACAAATTATAAATAACCAAAAATTAAGTAATTGATGGCAAACCAAGTTGATTATCTTGATTGAGATTATTATATGTGATCCAGTATTGAAATTAAATGTATGCAAACATTGTTAATGAAAATGAGTATTTTTAGTTGAAAAATAATTTTTACATATTTAGGTTCATTATCTCAAACACGAAAATGTGTCAACTGATATAGCCTGGAGTTATATTTAATATTCAATGAAGAGTTTTAAAATTTGAGAATAATTAGAGTGTAAATAATTATCCCATTAATAAACAAAATTATGGGGAAAAAGTTTTGCTTATCTTCAAACTTGACTTTCAAGTTATTTTTAATATTTTATGTACTGGTAAATAGTTTTTCAAACAAACGGTAGTATTGTTTCATTTTTTTCAATAAACATTTTTTATTTGTTATAAACAATACATGATTATTCTGTATAAGTATTCGAACATTTATCATAAGTGAGCGGTGATAATGAATATTGAAAGTTATTTTTTCATATTTTTAATAACAATTTTGAAATATGAAATAGTTATAAGTCAAATGTTTCCTCAAATTTTTTTACCAATTTCTGATGCAAATGTCAATGATTTTATTCATTCGAATTCATATCTTAATAAAGAAGCTCTTTCTGATACATCTCTGGCTCACAAATGGCTAAATCCTCAGCAATTTTTTAATGATATTCAGTTTGATCAAAAATCCAATTTAATCGATAAGAAACGAAAGAGAAAAGTTGAAAACGATTGGATTAAAAATGATTTAAAAAAATTTGAGCCATTTCTCGGAGGCGAAGAAATATTGAATCTTATGAAAGAGTTTGATGTCAATAGTGATAACTCTTATTATGGTTCTGAAGATATCGATAATTATGTTGTGAAAAATAATTTAGAAGGAGGTGGTTTTTATGATCAGTTTTATAAGGATTTATTCAAAGAAACCTCAATTAATAATGAGAGAAAAGTTAAGTTTATTGAAGAGAAAATCCCGCGTTTGGAGAATAAATTGTTTGGAAAGAGATTGTCAAAAGTTAATCATAAAAACAAACATAAAAGTTATTTGCCTTCAGATGAGACCACTTTTGAATCTGCCGGTTATGCAGATATTCTGCCTAATGATGAGCGAAAGTATAATAATTTTTGAAAAAATGTAACTTAGCTCAAACTCTACTATATTTTATGTCTTTCTATACTTTTATCATTCAATAAATATTTTCTTAATTATCAAAATTGTTTTTTATTTTTATGGAAGTTCTGGTTTATCCTTAAGTTTTTTTTGAAGCAATAATTAGTTTTAATTTAATATTTAAATTTCATTTGACATGAGGGACTCTATTTTGAAATTAAACTGCTTTCGAGTTAATATGGTTCTTAAAAATTAATGCTATTTTTATGAATTATTAATGTATCATAAATATGAAAACTTATAACTTCATTGAGAAATCAAAATGTAATTACTTTTTATTTAATAATTTAAATAAACATTTCATGTTTGCTATTTCTCTCAGAGATTACCTATAATTGAACTTCTTATGAAGCATAATATTATATTTTCAATACTTATAAATATATAATCTTGAAGTCATAATACGGTAGCGAAATACTATACGCATTCTCTGCCTTTTTGTTTTCGGGTCTATTACTAGTTTGTAGTCATAATTTTCTCAAATTTTATTCTTCGAATTTTATATTTAATATATGATTACAATTCATCTGACCATTGAGTGGGCGCTGAACAGCTTTATTGAAACGAAGTCATGATGAGTTTAACAGAAGCTGACATATGCGAAAACCTGTGAATGCATGAGATGTCAAAATAATAATATATTATAATTTCGTGTGATTCGTTTGACAATAAAATAAGATCCGTCTGAAAAACCTACGCCTGGATCAGATGGTATCACTTCGAAATATATGAATTCAAAATGCCTAAAACTAATATACCACCCAATTCACTGATTGTAAAAATGATTATTCTAATTTTTAGAAATAGTTAGAAACTAGAATTTATTTGATTGAGTCATTTTTGAAAACAAACATAATGAAATGGAAACTTATTTCAGAATCATCATCACTTTTCAAATACAATTTATACATTCAATATGAAATCAAATGTTAGAGCATCTTTCAGTTCAATTAAACATGTTTAGAGGATTTACACACGAATAGCTTTAGAAAAAAGGTTAACCAAAACTTGATTTTCATTTTCAATATTTCTTATATAGAAGTTCTTTAATTATAAAAATTACTGTATGAACAATACATTTTACTTTATGAAAAATAATAAATTACTGGATTATAACAGAACGAAACAAAAGTGATTTTTGAATAATTTAAAATTGAGATAATCATATTGACAATCCGAATACTAAGGTAGTAAAATTAGGTTTGAACATCTTGAATTTAGACATTTCGAAGTGTAGTCAATCAGATTATTTGACAAGAAGTTCATGCAGAATAATCTCCATTTTCAGCTGAATTAATTTTGAACACATATTCGTTATCATATTATCTAAAATATCAATACTTTTTTGATAATAGAGAGCTAATTATTATCAAACACTGACTTTTGATTAACATGACAAAGAAATTTATTATATAATATAAAGTGAATCAGTTTTTTCATTAATAATTAATGAATTACCAAAAAAAAAAAATTAAAGAGAAGACTTCTGCCGTAATCGATATCATCTAATAGGTCAGTGTTCATGACTGAACAGCTGCTATTCTTCTCCTGACTTCCAGATTATGGGCGTTCAGTATTATAAAAGAGTCTATACTTAATGCCAAAAAAATGATTGAAAGTCTGAACAATAACTATGAAGTAATAGTGAAACATAAGAAGAGAAAAATCATTTTTTAATTTAGGAAATATTGTGATATAGCATGTGTTCCAACAAATTATTATTAAACTGTCACAAAATTCGCAAAATTTCTTTTTTCTAATCGATCTAAGCTATGAACTTTGACCTTTCAATAGCATTTCTTATTCCTTCGAGCTTTGAATTAATTAAAACTCTTTTGTGCTGTTTTATGATTGAGAGCACGGATTCTGAACAGTATTTATTGTTAACTTGAATAAGAAAATTGTTTCCTATCATTAGATTCTCAAAATGTTTTTCCCTGATATTCAATGCTTAGAAATTCGTAACTAAATATTGAATTGCAATTCATTGGTTAAATAATTCCTCAATGAATTTCTTATGATAGGAAAATATTCAGGCATTGAATCTTTAATGCAAATCAACTTAATTATTAATAGAGAAGAACTGAATTCAATGATCGAAAATAGCATATATGAAAAAGTTCATATTCAATAAGCATTTTTAAATTTTTTTTTCATAAATGCTTTATCTGTATTTTGAGCAATAATTTGAGAATAAGATAGTTTAATAATTCGAACTTTTATTAACAAAATAAGATATTTTCTCAATTAAAAACTACAAAAGTTTAAAACCTTATAAAAAAAGAACAAACATAATAAGAGAACATCAAAGATAATATCAATGATGAAAAATATTATATTTTTAATTGAAAAAAATATCTTATTTTGTTAATTAGTTCGAACTATTAAACTATATTTTTCTCAAATTATTGCTCAAAATACAGATAAAGTATGTATGAAAAAATTATAACTTATTTCAATTCATATACTGAAAGATTCTATTAATTCTATTGAAATTTGAATAAATTTATTATTATAGACTTCTTTTTCATAATGATGAAAATATTCTACTATAAGGCCGAAGGCATTTTCAATTCAATATTAAGGTTATAATGAATTTACATAATATACACTATTTATATACATCTGTTTGTCTCTTTATTTTTATCCTTCTATTTGAAAAATATTTCAATCGCTGATAATTTCATTTGGTTTCATAACTTTGCAAAAAGTAGAATATTATTGTTGCTATTATAATAAGTTTGTATATTCATCGATACAACTATTGAAAATATTTTGAACACTTGAGAATCTTCAATATTAAATTTTTTTATCTTTTAATGATAGATGTTTTCATTGTTGAAATTTTTCCAAAAATATATATATTTGAATAGATTGTGAAATAAATTGAATATTCATTCAATTGAAACTCAATTTGGGTTTTTTGTGTAATTGTTTGCGAAATACAAAAGTTTTTTCATTTATACAAATGATAGAAAACAGAATTGAAACAGAAAATTAACTTTAGGTTAAATTTTCGTCTTTGTCTGCTTTAAAAAGCGATATTTCTCGTGAGCTCAAAGTTTTTTTTAATTATTTATCTAATCAATACATTTGTAGAGAATAATAGCCTGTTTTTCCTGATTACTCGATTACGTTAATGTAAAAAACGAGAAACACTGTAACGAAACTCATGAAAATCTTACCCAAAGGAATAATTTTTCTAAGTATTGACCAATCAGTAGAGTTGAGGAGAAAAGAAAAATTATTTTAAGGTTCATTTCTTCCAGAAATAATTAATTTCTAAATATTCAGTCAACACATTATTACTGAAGAATATGTTATTTGAAATGATTAGTTGTTTCTTAACTAAACTCAATCTTAAAAACTTTTATATTTTAAACTTAAAATGCTAATTAACTAGTTTTAAGTCAGTTTTGAAAAATTCAACCATAGGTTTGATCTTAAGATTTAAGATCGATATCAAGAGTAAATCGTATTTTATTCCATGTAAAAACCCAAATAACAAATGAGCCTTTTGTTTATCGAAGGGTTGACATTGAGAATAGGTTTATATGTAATTCTCTTATATTTTTCTTCTATTCTCTTAACTGACCAAAAGTTCATCATCTGTAACGCCTGTTTCGCATCACTTGTTTGTATGTCATCTGATGTTTGCAATACAGTCAACAATACCAATGATGAGAGTGAGTGAGAGTGAGTGAGAGTGAGTGAGTGAGAGAGAGAGAGAGAGAGAGAGAGAGAGAGAGAGAGAGAGAGAGAGAGAGAGAGAATCTTATAAGAAATGGAGTCAAATTTATGTGTTAAAACAGATTCAAAGGCAATACAGCGAGTTCTAAACATTCAGATATTTTCAGATGGAATAGTATTTTCATAAAATATTTCAAAAAGTTTATTAATCAATATATTAGAATAAATTAATTATTTGAAAATTGCATTCTATTTATCTTAATTATTATTTTGATTTTTCTTAAATCTGAATTTATTTATTAATTTTTAAGATCAAAATTAATCATTCATTTATTGTCATTAATTCAATATTTTTACTTATTATTGTTTTTGAGTTAAGAACTTCTTGTGTTGATTTTGTTTTACATTTTGTTCTGTTTTTACACATATAAGAATTTTTATTTAGAATATATGAACTGATATCAAGTTATTTTAATATACATTTCAATTATTTTTGAACGAAAACTCAATAATTTTTTGATACTTCTTTTTATCTCCATTTTTGGCTCAATTTTCTGTTTTATGACTATTAAAAAATAGATAAATAAGAAAACATGTGGATTAAATAACTTTACTCAAGTCTAATTCAATAATATAACTTTTGATCGAAATAATCTCTAATTTAGTTTTGATAAATAAGCTCATTATTAACTGAAGATTTCTTTTCATGTCTTCTTTAAAAGACTTCATATAAGAAACTCAAATATATAGCTAAATGTTATATAAAGCAAGAATTTGAAAGAGAGTCAGTGAGTAGTTTCCATTTAGTAAAGCATCACAAATGGCTTCGAGAAGAAGCACAATCTGACAAAATATTGTATAAAAAGATCTCAGACTGACGTCAATTCTAATACTACCAATTTTTTCATGTTTAACATCCAGTTTTTTGCAGAATTGCTTATTTTATTGAAAATTTTATGCAAATCAGATATCAAAATGATTCCTCTTTTCAAAAATTTTTCTTAAAAAATGCTCATTTGAGTTGCGTTGGAAAAACTTAATCTTAAAATTCTTTTCCATTTGAAATGAATTTCAAATCAATTATTTGATAAAATCTCTTTCAAACTATGTTTAAAATCTCATATGATATTTGAGGCAATAATTTCTGAATAATGTTAAGTTTCTCATGCTTTTAAAAATGATCTTATTTTTCTTTATGAGAAAACTCAGTTGAAATTTTTCTCTGACTGTAAAATATGCGAAATTTAATGTGTATAAAAACATCAATTGAACTTTGAATTTGTTGAAGAATTCAAGAATAATAGAATCTGAAAGGTCTTTTATAAAGTCTTATATATTTCAAAATGGTTAATCATTTTTAAACGAGAAACTCAAATTGAATTTACTTTCAATTATTGTGAAGAATTGGCTTCAAAATTGCATTTTTCAATGAGAATGATGAAAAGCAAGCCCATATTGAGTTTCCCTTAAAATGAGCTGACTTTTTTTCGATTGTCACAAGTTGAATGTGAGTTGACTAGTGAGTAATGAAGTTATTGTCTACGGTACCATTTGATATAACTGCGCATCATTTATTCCAGGCCTAGGGCTGGAACATCGGTAGTTAATACAATGTTATGGAATAGAATACTATTCCAGCTATCTTCAAATATGTAGTCAGCTATAATCTCAAATTGTTTGTGCAAATATTGGAAGCTAAGTGGAGAAACTTCTCTTGAATCATATTGTTGAATAGTCAAAATTTTCTCTTTTCGAAAATACCCTAATTTAGTTACATCTATTGATTCAATAAGTTCAATGAATGAATCTTTCTAAACTGGTCTTAATCTTTTTTAGAAAAAAAGTTTTAAAATAACGGTAGAGAAAATATTTTAAACAAAAAGAATAGTCAGAAAATTTAGGCAATTCAAATTGTGCCGATTGACACAGTGCTCGAGTTCATATTGATGAATTAAATGTCTCTTAAAGCAAGATGAACTTATGGCCCTTAAGAAATTCCACCCCTCCTAAAATCATCAAATCTAGGTACAGGTATAAGCATATTTGATGCTCTAGTGCTCAAATTCCTATACAATTATATGAATTTCTTATGCAATAAATATATTTTAATGATTTTAATGGCTAATTAATGAAGATTGTGTTCTTAGGCTTCGCGCGCCATTTCGTTTCACCTAATTTGACTAACTTAAAAAGAAATTATTTTAAATGTAAGGTTATGCGTATTGTAACTCTCAGTAGAGCATCAAACATCCAAAGGTATATCCGTTTATCGTTAAGGCTCATCTATTGAAGGCAATACTTTCTAATTCATAAAAGTAAAAGTCATTGTTAACATTTAATTCAAGTAAATATCATTAATGCTACTCAATGTATAATTATCTATCTATAAAATTCATTCATCTTTATTCGGAATACAATGTCTATTAATATCTCTCCTAATAATAAGGGGAGCGCCAAAGTTCAAGTTATTGTTAACCAAACATCATTTGCTTAATTAACCATAAATAGTAATTTCTTTGAGCGATAAAACTGAAGAACAATATTTGAATTTATGATAAGAGTATAGGAAGAGAAATAAAGAGCAGAAAAATGCAAAATATTAAATAGGAAAAAAAGTTATAATAAATTCTCATTCACTTCTCGAATCTCATCACTGTATTGTTTATTATGATAAATGTTACTCTTGTTCGCCTGTCATCATCACTGGATACAAATTCTCTCTCTCTCTCTCTCTCTCTCTCTCTCTCTCTCTCTCTCTCTCTCTCCTCCCTCTCTCTCCCCTCCTTTCCTCCCTCTCTCCTTTGTATTCCATTCCTCATTATTTTAGCGAAATATATCATAATATCTAATACAAGCACAATAAAAATCGGATAGAAATATAGTATTTTCTCCTCTTACAAAAGCATTGCTTTTCCAGAATAAGAATAAATTCTAATCAATAGAAAAATTAATATAATTAATGAAAACGAATTGGGTATTGAATAAGTCGGGAATCTCTTCATCTGTTTATTTGAAATTCAATTTTTTAAGAGATTCGGTTCGGGCTCACCCTTTATGACCTTCACAATGCTCATAAATAATGTTCTAAAATTGTAAAGTGAATAAAATGTTATTTCAAAAGTATAACTTTGATATAATATGAATAAAAAATTCATGAAATCAGAATATAATCACATCTATCATTAATAGCAAATTATGATTGATAGGTTAGAAGTAACCCACAGAAGTTCTGTACAACTGATGATACACTCATTCTGATACATAAAACTACTTGACATCAATGTTATCGGGAATTTGATTCAACTGACATTTCCTTCAAATTGATTAGATTAAAGTTTTGCTCAATTTTTATGATCTGTTCAATCATCGGTTTCCTTATTGGAGGACATTTTCGCACTCAAAAAGTCTGATGTTATGAATAGAAAAAATCTTGAGTCGACAGCTGTCAGACTTTGAGTTTCTTTGAGAAATTTTTTACGCTCAACACTTTTCTTATCATTAATTATACAACAATTGAGCCTTTTACTTCAAAATGTACACTTTTGAAGCCTCAAAATATAGAAAAGGCTCATAAGAAATATTAATTTTAAAACAAAATATGAG
>JAQFXV010000337.1:0-25218 GCA_034694065.1 Camisia spinifer
TATGATAGATGAATTTTGTTTCACTCAACAAGAGTTTCTGCGAATCAGTTGCGATCGTATTCAGTGATCAATTTATATTAAACCAATACTACGATAATTAATTAGAAATTTGATGCATTGGTAGAAAAATTATAATTATCCTAAAACACTCTCATGTGTCGAAACCTTATTAAAACTGTTAAACATGATAAATGACTTACCCATTGAACTGGTGGAGAATCGATTCCTATTCGGTAAATGGAATGTCCAGTGAGTATCGAATGCTAAGACATTCATCCAACAAAATACTACTAATAAAAAGTAATGTCTGCCGATTCCTACTAATACACAATATATATTATCACGACTCGTCTCAATATAATATGATATGATTAGAAATAGATTAGTGGCTAATAATGATAATGAGAGAGACATTAAACATTTTCCGGGAAGATTCTGGAGCTTTGGTACAAATCCATAGACGAGTAATTGAATTATGAAACTCAAAATCGATGCAATCATACAGATCTACATAAAAATAAAGAAAATTTTAATTAAAGACTGAAAAATCATCAAAATTACTTCATTAATTCAAACTTGAAATTCACTATATTTTAATCAAAATAGTTTTTTATATTTTGAAACGTATTTTTTACAAATACTTTTTATTGAATTATAAGTTTGTGTCCATGCACTCAATAACACATAAGAAAAATAAAAATTTAATTAAATTTCAACTTTTCGTTTAATTTTTTCAAGCATTCTGTGAGAAAATTTCTGTTAACTTTACAAACAGAACAAAAATTGAATAATAATGATATGAATAATAAAAAAAATTTCATGGAAAACCCTCTGAAATAGTGAATTTCACACAATTGATAAATAGATTCATTATATTGTTTAAAGATTTTTTTTAATGATTAACCACTTATTTAGAGGTTCTAAATATAAGAAATGAGACAAACTATAAATGATTTAATAAAACTTGTCAATGAACTTACAATATTAATTGAAGTTTATGTGTAATTTTATTCTTATTTTAATTATTGTTATTCTTATGTATTATTCTTATACATTTTCGTGATGTCACTCATTTAAAAGAAACAATAGATACAAACAGTATAAAAAGCAATATTTATGAAGAAATATAAGACAAATTAACAAAATTCCAATCATTTTTAGGCTATATAATAGTTTAATTGAATATTTATTCGAAAAGATGATTCATCACAAAAAGTCTTATTATTATATTCAAGTTTATTTTTGATACAAACAAAACAAAAGTATTTTTTATTGCTTATTTGAAACTTTTAACTAAGTTTGTTTAGCAGTTCAATACTTGCTTAAGAGTATCATGTTTTAAGTGGAATTGAAAGAAAAAGTTTATAATAACTGCGAACACGTTTTGAGTTACAGCGAAAATCTTTGTTAGCTTTCAAAGAATATGCTTTAGTAATTTTCTAAAAGAATAATCGATTTTTACTTTTCAAAGTTCAGGGTTTTCTTGAACTCCTATCCCGTTATTTTGAAAGGAAAAAGTTCGATATTTATATAAAATGAATTATTTTAGTTGATTTTAAATCTTTTCAATATTTCAATATCTTTCAAGAAAATTCTTAAGAAAGGCTACAGTAAGAAGATTAATATGATTTACTTAAAACTGTACAACTGCTCAACTTAAGTGATTTTATTTTGAAAAATCTCTGCAAAAGTTAATCGAATCTTTAGTCTTTTCCCTATGAAATACCTTTTTATGCCTTTTGAAACAAGTTTAAATAATCAATAAACTTGCATATCTATGAAAGCAAAGTGCATTTACAGAATTTCCACAAAATTTTCTCTAAAAATCATTACTTTTTTCGTATGAAAAGTATTTTTATAAGCAAAAGAATTGAATAAAATAAATAATTCCGAAAAAAGATAAATAAAGTAAAGATCTAATAATTAAAGGTTTTAGTCTTTAAAGGCTTTACCTGTAAACTGAGTTGTTGAATAGCAGAGAATCCTAAATGTGATCGATTAGCGCATACGACATAATTGTAAAGGATTGGTTCAGATGATTGATCATTGATTTGATACAAACTTAAGTTCGATTTGGTTTCATTTGAAAACAACAGTTCAGAATTATTTTGGGTGAAGTCCAAAGTATCGACTGTTGTAAATATTTTTTGATTATTATTATTAATATTGCTTATATTTGACATCATATCCAAAGTTTAATCTGTAAAATAAAGAAAAGCTTTTAAAATTAGTTAAAACAAGTGCACGACAACAGTGTTGAAGTTGATTTATCACGAAAAGTGTTTAAATATAGTTTATCATATTTTTCATTTTATTTCAGTGTAAACATACTGTACTTGTGATGTAAATCTTAGACCTAAAATTTGAATCTAGTTTGTTATATAACATAACTGTAATTACACGCAGATAAACAAAATTTTACAAATACTTCCGATGCCAAGTATTCTACAATTATTGAGCACTAATTTTACTCTGAATTGCATTATAACATTTGCACACACGTACACCTCAGGTATATGTACTCTGTATAATATAATCTATTACATAATTCATAATAGTTTTATAACTATTTAACTTACATATGCTTCAGATGAGAAACACACGAAACAGCGATATGAATAAGATATGTGCTGCAAAACTTTAAAGGTTAAGTGACTCTGGGTTTAGATTGCAATGAATTTGACTGTAAAATCGACTGAAAGATCTTATGAACCTGAAAGTATGAGAGGTAGCATTACTGTGATTGACAAACCTAATCTCAACTCAATTCATATTATGGATATCTCACTCGATCAGTAATAAACTATGATGTGTTTTCTCATCTGTGCATTAGAAAAGATGCGCAAATCATATCTCGAGTATTTGAGATCAACAGCAATAGAGGATTACTTGAGAAGTGGCAGAAACGAGTCAAGTGTTTGTGTGTTGTGTTATTCACCTCTTTCACAAATTAATTTGAAGATTTTTATTTAAATGTCTTTTTTGTACGAAAATTTTTCCTAAAATTAATAAATAGTTGCCATGAATTTCCAAAATTCCATGGGTTTCAATTTCAATATCACGTAATACAAGATGGCAAAGAGGGGGAGAGAGAGAGACCCCTTCCCTTTGCACATACACCGGATTAGTTGATTCAATACATATTAATGAAAAATTAAATAAATATGATTTTCGATTCATTAATAATATTTGAATAAAGTTATAACAAAATTGCCTTATTTTCTAGTCTAATTTTATTGTTATTGTTTATATTAATTCTAGTCTCAAAGCAATATCTGTTTAGTATTAAAATAAGTAACTTATTCAACAGAAATATTTATTGCCTTCATTGTTATTAACTTATAGTAATCGGTTATTTGTTACCATTTGAATATACTCTCTTATTATTAAATGGAAAAATCATGAATTGATGGTTTTATTCATGATTAATACCTAAATAATTCAATTAATTTAAGAGCTTTGAAATATATTGATAGATATTTAGTTTTATTGAATTGGAACCCTTTTGAGTCAGAAATACTCTAATCATATAATTTTTTATACCTTTATAAGAATATAAAAACATTTATTATGCAGAATATATCTTCCATAAGTTGAAACAAATTTTATTATTCTACATATTTTACTCAATTTCATTCAACTGAATAAAAGTTATAAACATCCATTTCTGGAATTTAGTTGTGATTATAAACCATGTAAATTAAATTTCGATCATTGGATTCTCAATATTGCAATGGATTGAATTGATTGTTTTTATAAAAACTTGAATATCTTATACAAAATCAATATCAAAGAGTTTTTGCGATTCTATCTCATTACAATAGAAACAGAATTCGAAGAACTGAAACATGAGTATATTTAATTCCAATTTTGTCATTCTAAATAATTATTCAGTTGGAAAGACCTTGATTTCGAAATATAAAAGAATTCACTCAAATTTGAAAAATCAATTTATTCAAATCCCTAAAACTCTTGAGCCCACATCAAATTCTCGATTCATTTCACTTTGAAAGTGAAGTAAACATGAAAATTCAATTGAATGGTCTAAATTAATTGAAAAATATAAACTCAATGAAGTCATATAATTTGTTTTTTAATGCATATTAAATCTTATGCTAAAGTATAGATATTCTTAAATTCTATTAAATGAAATAACATGAATATTAAAAGGTATTGCATAGAGTAATGCAGTGAGTCGTGCATTGATTTACTTTTACATCATATTATGGTTTAATGGAGAAAATACTTGTATATAAGCTCATGAGAGGAAATTATGAAATTAAGATCAATATTCAGGAAAGAGGCGATTTCTATCATGAGAGTTATAGCCGAAAACCTTGACATCTTTGTTTTAAATCAGATATTCTATACTTGAATATACAGTTACATTTCAAATATTCTGTAATTCAACTTACAGAAGAAGAGTATTGTACTTTCTCTGCTTCAGAGTTTAAAGCTTTAAAACGTGCCGAATCAAAGTTAGTATTTCAAGCTTATGTTCGCAGAACAATATCAACTATAGAATTTGCGATTATATCTGTCGCCAACATTTGAGGCAATAAACTTATCAATAAACTTAATAATAGATTAAATTAATTCAATATATTTATTTTAATCTTTCAGCTATATGAAAATAATCATAATTCTGTGTTGCAGTCAAACACATTAGATTCTATTCAAGTCAAGAATATTATAGTCTTCAAAATTGAAGTTAAATTATTACAATCGCCAGAATTATCTTCTATTAATATAATATTTCATTGAGTTGAGGGTAATTTTTGAATTTTTTTGGAAAATTGTGGACAATATTTATAAATGAAAAATTGAATTTATTATAAATTGATTGCCTCACAACGCTATTTGTTCACAAGCCTTCAACTTTATATTATTGAAAATTAAAGTCTTTTTGGCATTTGATTCTTGTTCAATGATTTAAATTAGGCTAATAAATAAACTTTTTCATGAATGTGTGATTATATTGTTGCAGGACACGATAACACCTTACTTATTTTAAACTCATATACTGTATACTACTTCATAAGCAAATACCCTTTTGGAATATGGGTCTGACTGGTGAGAGTCATGATTTACAAATTGTTTTTATAAGGATATTTTTTTGAAATTTTTCCAAAATTCTTTTTTATTTTATATTATCTTAATATGTCTTAATATCTCGAAAATTCTTTAAAAAATTGAATGGAATTGAACATATACAGTATTAATATGTTTTAAAATAAATTCAGATTTGAAGTTACATTAAAACTCTTTATATGCCAATATATATCAAAACTGTTGCCAAAATTATATTTGTAAATATTAGCTCAAGTATTCATATTATTTCAAGTTTCTAAAATACAATTTGAACCTTGAAACTTACCTTTTAACAGAACTCGAATATGAACTTACAGTAGATACTGAGTTAGTCTTGCTCTCAATTCTCTAGTGAGAGCTAAAGTAAATTGATTGAAGGAAAGTACTGAAAATAATTTATCAATAAAACAGTTATACCAAAAAAGTTTCACAAAAATTAAATTTATTATTTTGGAATCAAAGGTTTCAAACTAGTGCTAAACCTAACAAAAATTGTGTGAAGATTGATATGAACAATAAACTTTTCCTCTAAACATTTCTTATCAAAGACATGAGTAAGAAAAGTTTTTTCAAAGCTTTAGAGTTTTTCGCTGAGACAGTCAGAAAAAGTATATGATTCATTGGGTTAGGTTAATTTTCGAAACCACTTTTAAAATGTGAATTTACAAAGATTTCTGAATTTATTTTCAATACGTGATTGGGTATCAAATTTACAGAATGACGAGAAACTCAAATTTCACTCATTAATTTTTTTATCTTGTTTTAAATTATTGACATTGAACTGAATCACTAATTGGGTGATTTATTTTCCATTTAAAAAGTATCCTAAATGTAAAGTCTGGCTAATTTGAAATAGAAAATAGATTACCGAATGTTTCATTAGAGATCAAAAATACAGTTAACAGAACTGAAAAGAAAAATGATACATAAAAATGGTTTTAAAATCAAGTTTTTTTCTGCATTTCAATAAATGAAACTAATGCTGAGAACAGTGCTTTCACATTTTTATATCTAAACAAACTAATATCCTGCAGAACTACGATTAAATTGATTCAGACTTAATGTTTAATCGACTGAATTGTTCAATAATTATTTGAAATATAAATATATATTTTTTAGCTATTTATCGCATATATTCTGTATAGAAACTCAAATAAAATATCAAAAATTTGAAAAATAACTTACATTTTAAATTGATGAATGAGATGAGAATCGATGAGTATAAGGAAAGCAAATTCTTGGTAAACGTTTATCTTGCGATATATTTGAATGAAGTGTAACTCTCGTAATGGGATTGAGTGCGCGAATAAATACTATACTCTCTTCTCTTACGCAAAGAAAGTCTTTTTCTTCTATCTTGAAGATAATGCAGTCGACGCACCATCAGTTGATATACATTTCTTCTACAGGTAAATGCAATAAATATAATGACTCCTTGAAGTGAAGAAAATGTGTGCGTATAGAAGAATATATTGCTTATGGGTGTAAATATCGCTATTAATGATAATATCCACGTAAGACCTAATATTAGGGCTAATTTTGTGTACCAAATACATTGTGCTCTAAATCAAATTTATTAGAAGGTCAATATTTTTAGTTATATAAAGCCTAAAACAAGTTATATATATTGTTTAGCATTGATTTTTAGTTAATTTTTTTGCAAACCTCAGCGAAGCTCTATTTGCGATCTCAGTCTCATTACTAGTAGAGTATAATTTATGCAAAATGAGTATGAAGTATATTATGTTAACCATTAGTATAGCGCCGATCGGAACTATTCCGTACATTATGAAAGCTTCACATCGACTAATACTACATACATATACTCCGTAATTAGGTTTGAATATACTCTCGTCTACTGTTATATCAATTATTATTAGTATACCTATAATGTTATGAGAATTAAAATTCCGGTTTAAAGTTATCCTTACTCTGACATACCTATGAATATCGCAGGAATAGTCCAACAGAATATAGAATATTTAATAAACAAATTTTTCCCCTTATTATTCAAACTGACGAATGATTTTGATGTTTTGAAAGTGTTGTGAACATCATATGCAATGATAACAGTCCATAAAAAGGCTGTCAAAATAAAATAATGCCTTAAAATTGCGATCACTCGACATATGTATTCAATGTAATAATTGTAGATATAATGAGATGAGAAGAAGCATAGATTAGCGCATACTTTAGCCACACATAAAGACATTAAGCACTTTCCGGGAACGTTACGAAGTCGAGGAACAAATGAATAGACGGATAAATGAAATATTAAGCATATAATTGATAACGCGATACAAATTTTGAATATTAATATCTGTAGAGGAGATATCGTGAACTGAATTTTACCAAAAATTTCAGCACAGATTAAGAATTCACGCAAAAAATTTCCTTTAGTTTTCAGATTTTTCTCATAAACAGCACTTTCATTTGAATTTTTATTGATGAATAGATTTGAATAATTTTTCATGCAATTGAGCACAAATTCTGTTGAATTTTGCATAATATTCCAGGTCTTTATCAATTTCCTGGATCTATATTTTTATGATAATTCAGTTCAAACGCAGAATTATTTTACCTCTATATCATTCCAATAAATTATAGATAAATAGGAAAAGAACTTTAATTTCAAGACCATCTTAGCATAATTTATATTAAAAGCTTTTGAAAAGAAATGTAGCATATTTTGAAGCACACAGTAATTGAAGGAAAAATAAATAAAGTGCTTTGACATAAGCAGTCGATTGAAACAGAGACTATCAAGAAGTGATGAGAATGTTTCCACAGTTTATAAACTTGAAAAAAGTGTCTGCATTATATTTGTATTTAATCAATAGTTATTTCGATTGCATCATAACTTCTAACTCTAAATAATATTAGAAAGCATGTGCATGATATTTGAAAGGGAAAAATGCATTACTTATTGATCATTTCTTAGTCAATGCATAAAAAAGCATTTCCCAGAAATATATAATTATATGACATAATGTTCTGTTTCAGAGTTGGTCAGGGCTTGATATTCAAGGTGTTGGATGAGCTTTTAGAAATGCTCTAAATGTATAGAATAGGGAGGAGAAGGACAAAACTTACCGAACTGAAAGTTCAACTTTTTCTGAAATCTGTTTTTTGAAGAATTTTTTCCCACATTTCGTCAACTTTATTAAAGTTTGCAATTTATTAATTGTTTTATTCAAAAATAGATTGATCCAATAATTTTTCTTATGTTCATCCAATTTTTTAAATAATAGATGTTTATGATAAAAGTTATTTTTAATTTTTCCCATTCTAATAATGCATTGATTAGCACTTAAATTTTTCAGTCATGCTTTGGGACTCTAAATTTTCAAAGATTTTAGGGGGGGTTTACAATCAGCTAAATAAGTCTGGTCCTGTTGAGTTCTCTGCTTTTGATTTCATAAGTATATTATTTCAATAATATATATAATCAAATTCTTGTTTTGTTTTTTATTGTTATTTTGTCTAACTAGTAATTAAGTGTAAATCAAATTTTCAGACTTTTTCAAAAAATATGTAATTAATTTGATTTGAATTACTATTTGTAATGAATTTTTCTATCTATTGTTTGATAGAATGAATAATAAAATATATTCTGTTGAGAAATATTATTCGATCATTTTTGATCTGTTCTTTTAATGTTTATTATTATACTAGCCTGGGAGCGGTCAAAATTTGGGCCTATCCATAAATTAAGCTTTAAAAATTTTCGACGTAATTTATGAATTGACACCCGTTGTGAAACCCACGGGTCATACTGGTTCTAATGATACCGGTCTTATGTCTGTATCATGTCCAGGAACGGAGTCTATAGCCGGTCAAACAGACAAACAGACAGACTTTTGAATAATAGATAACCTGAGTTGATGTGAAGACGGTTTTTCATATTAACATTAGATATTAATGTTAGCAATTAGTACTGTACAGGAAAAGAAAGTGTGGGTATTAAATATGAAAGGAGTTTTAATATTATTTTTGGGACATAAATATTCATTAGTAATTCACTATTCAAAGCAACATCAAATTAAGTATTGAGTTAAATTAATTATTCAATAAAATACAATAATTAGGATAAACTCAAAATAAAATTAAGTACAGAATAAATGTTATGCGTCAAACCTTGAAGATCCAGTGATGCGTAAGAATATGATGATAGGGACAAGGCTTTTCTTTATACTGATATATAATCCTAACAAATCAATAGAAAAACGTGTCATACCGAAATTTAATTCTCCAAATTTTCAAAGTCATTGTTTCAGATAAAACTCTTTTGTTTTCATGACTCAAAGTCTATGACTTTTAAGTTTTAAATCTAGTCATTGAAAACTTAAGTAAATCGTTTGAATACAGTTCTCAATTAGTTGCAAAACCCTAATGGATGTGATGTTTTACGTACAGTTACTTTTTCCAAAATGCATATATTTATAAAATGATCTCTTATTAATATTACGATAGGTAATTCAACAACAAAAAAATGAATTTCAAAATTGAGTTTTAGCACTTTACATATTATAGATTCATTTTTGCATTTTCAAGGTTTTCAAATCAAATTATTCTTCTTAAAAATTTTACGAAAATGTAGCTTTTTTCCTAAAAATATAGTAGAAGATACTGTACATCGATTTCTCAGAATTTTCTGCCTAAAACTCCTCTGGCATTTGAAAAATAATGAAACAAAACATTTTAACATTATAAAATTCTATGGGTTGTAATTAAGTTTAACAATAAATAATAAATTGGATTTTGATTATAATTTGTTTCTCAGCGAAATAGGATTTTGTGCTGAGAGACATCATGAGAATATAAGAAGTGTTGGATTTTTTCATCTATTATCTTGAATTTAACAAAATGTGTTTCCATAACATACACAAAATTCAATTTTTTAATTAACAGTAATTGCTCAATACATAAAGAATCGGTTAGTTTTCACACATCACGCAATGTCATGTAATAAAGTATAAAGATGATGGCAATTTTTTATTACTCTAGGAATATTAGAAAGCAAACACATTTTCTTTTAAGATTAAACCAAGAATATTCTGTAAGCTTTTTATATTGTTTTTTTATCCCAAAGTGAAATGAATATTTATTTTAAAACTTTCAGTAAAATCCATTTCCATCAAAATTAGATGTTATTCATTATTACGTAATATAAAACCTTAAAACATTATTAATTAATTTCATGAGGATCAAATTATTTATGAAAGCTTACTAATGAATAAAAGATGTGCAACAAATTATTGTGTTATTTGCAAAATACTCTGCAGATTAAAGCGTTTTCAAATTCTTTTTTATTTAAGGCTTAGAGAAATATTTATATATTAGCCCTTAATTGAATTCAACTCACATTAATTAGCCTTAAAAGTAGATCATTTTGTGAAAAGAATAAAATTTTGATTTAATCCACTCTTATGGGAAATTTTTGAAAAATCAATGAATTTAACGAGTTTTTTAAAAGTCATTGTATTGATAGTTTCTATCAACTATTATATTTAATTTCAATAAAAACATATAAAAACATATCCAATATAATGAATTATATTTTTTAATTTAACAAGAATTGAGCTTTAATTCACTTCCAAGAATGAATGTGATTTTCCATTTGAAGCGTTACTGGAAACCCATTTTTCTCAAGCTTTGAAGCGCTTGAGATAACACATGACAGAAGGTATTACCCTTGAATTCTTTCATTCAATTTGTTTCTTATCAGTTCAAGTCTAGGCCTTTAAGTTTATTGCCTAATGATGTTTGACATTTCACAATGTTGAGAACATGATATTATCGGTATACGTATAATACAGAGTATTAAATGTCTTTTGGATAAGTTATATGAATTGTACATTTTATTTTCATCGCATGAAGCATGAGTTGGTCATAAAACTGGATTTTCTAAATTTTTGTACGAAATCCCTCTTTGTATGTCTTATAAAAACGTCTTTTATTCTTAATTTATTGTATGAATTTTCGATGAATTTTTCTATTATTACTGAATGTTCACCGTTATACTTTCAAATAAATTAAGAGAAAAGAAATAAAAATGAGTAGGATTTATAATCTATCAAAAACAGAACTATCCTATGAGTTTTTTTATCATAAGGAAATGTATTCAACATTCCAAATTCGATGCTTTCAGTACTGGTGTTTGTATAGGAATAAAGCCATAATTCTAATAGCATTTAATTGTCACAAATTTTCCACTTTATGAATTAGTTTTATTCAATGGAAATTCAGTTTTATTCAATGGAAATTCAGTTTAATTCATTTGAAAGAACAGCACACGTGAATATCATTCATCATCTTTTTCTACACAATTATTATCAAATAAAGTTAAAAAATATAAGAACTTATTTTTCAAATTCACGAGAAGTTTTCTATTGAGGTAAATAAAATTCTGACTTTAATAGATTCTTGTTTACTCCGAACAGACCAAAAAATCATGAATATCTTGAAACCCAAGAAATTTAATATAAACGAAGTATTTTTTTTAATATTAATGTTCGACTATTGAAGGCCTGACTCTTAAGGATAGACTGATAGAATGGCTTTATTCCAAGCTTACAGGATATTTCTTAATGCAAAGCAAAAAGAGAATATAGAGTCAGAGAAGACGACGAATTCATTTTTTTATACTCAACTATTGATCAGAAGTCAAGTGAACGCAATGTTAAAACGCATGAAATAAAACTTGAGCCCATACTTAATGATTAACTCTTTGAACAAAGTGAACAAATTCTAAGGGAATATCCATTAATGGTTATGTCGTTGGATAGAATTTTTTCTATTAAGCTGAACAGTATTTCTTGTTTACAAAAGTTCAATTGATGTTAGTATTCCTTATGATACATTATAATTCTTAACCGGGTTTAACCGCTATAGACTAGAATTGATTCAAGTTGTGCTCATTTGTTAACTCAGAAAATATTTTCCTTCCTTTTATGAAGAATTGAATGGGATTTTTTCGTTGTTGATATTAATTTCTAGCGAAAATTTGATATAAATGTTTGAATTCTGATTAATTTTCTTCTATTAAATTTGTTTGGAATTCACTTAAAATAATGCTAATGAATACTTACAATGTTTTTCAATGATTATAATCAAAGAAATAAGAATAGCTGTTGAATTTATTGTTAAGTGTTGAATTTTTCTCAAAATTTTAAATTTATTTGCGAATCAAAAATACATATTCATCAAAATTTAAGATTTCGAAACATTTTGACATTGAATCCGAAATTATTTCGAAATTTCGCAAAAAGACATTAATCTACTTAATTTTTAGAATAAAAATCCAATTAATTCATTCAAAAAGTATGTAATTTAGGATAATCACGGCCTCCAAAACATGGAATCCTTGAAAATAAATCTATTTCGGGAATGAATCATAAAGGAGAATCTTAAACTTTTATTTAACTAAATTTTACTTTTAAACTTGTTATAGTTTATCAATTTTTTTTTATAAAACTTAGATTATCAAAGTTTTAGAGATATCCATATATACTGCACAGTCTTGTAAGAATGATATGCATTCCAGTTTAATGGGTTGATAGGTCTTTATCTAAATTTGAATCAGAGTTCATTAGTAATCAATAAACTATTCATTTGAATTACTCATTACTTTAGGGTTTCATTTGAATTATTTAAAAACATTAATCTAAAAGTTTTATGAAAATTACTATCAAGTTCTAATGCATAGGTTTCTCGCAAAGACTGTACAACACTTGTATACAAGTTTGATGGAAGTGAAAATGACTATTTTTAATAAAGAAGTTTTAAAGTCAAATGAAAATAAAACTAACAAAATAAACAAACTCTATCACTTGCGTAAAGTCTGATAATATTTATGTTACTTGAACTATAAAGTGTATATTTTGAATGATTTTTTAAATTTTGAATTTGATTTAAATTTTCTGAAAAATTCATCTCTTTTTCTTAAAAAGAAAAAACACCCTAAAAAGGAAACAACTTCATCACAATTCAATTAAATCGGAGTATTTGTTAAATTTTATAATCCACAAAAATTTTTCTTCAACGCGATCGTGTTTTTGTAAATCTAGAGATGACTCCAATTCTCTTTAGATATTGAATTTTTAAATTTCTGGATTTATAGATAAGTTTCGTTAATCTTATTTGGAAGATAAGGATGTGATTATAAGTGATTAGTTGTGTTTTGATATCAGTAATAGGACTTGTTATTGAAACTTATCATAGCTCTGAAAATAAGTAAATCAAAGTTAATAGAATTTAGGTTCAAAAGAATGAATTTATTGGTATCAGTTTTTCAGGTCCGATGAATGCTAAATAAATGTGAGTTTGATTGGGAAATAGTGTTAATCAATTTTCTCATATTCTTAAACTTTGAGAGAAAAGCATTACAATTTTTCTCAAAATTTTAGATTTCGAGACATTTTGACGTTGAATCCGAAATTATTTCGAAATTTCGCAAAAAGACATTAATTTACTTAATTTTTAGAATAAAAATCCAATTAATTCATTCAAAAAGTATGTAAATTAGGATAATCACGGCCTCCAAAACATGGAATCCTTGAAAATGAATCTATTTCGGGAATCATCTACTTATGAATGAAAATTAGTAAAAGTTAGTTTATTATACAAATTCAGTAAAAGTAAGTAAGAATTTGAAAAATGCCATTAATCGTCACTATTTTAGTTTATTTACACGTTAGATAATTCATAACATATGTAATCGAAGGCAATGTGTTTTATATTGCATTCACTTATTTGATAATTTGTCAAATTTCACTCATAATTATAACTCTTTTAAATTGAATAAATGTTGAAATAAAAGGTCAAAGTTGTGATAAATTAAAAACCAATGAAGGATGAAACGTACTGTGAATAAATTGAAAACTAAATGAATCCTAATTATAAACCGGTTTACGTCAGAATTGTTGTAAGGTTAAAAAAAATCAGCTTTATAAGTGTTTACTATAAACTAGCGTTGTGAGCCACTCAATTTATCTTAAATTTAGTGTTAAAGAATAAAAATTCGAAAACCTCAAAGTGACCTTTGATTCTGCAAGTTTGATGAGGTGTCCATATGAAATTACGCCACAGATCTCAAACAATAAAAAATTATTTTTCAATCTCATTGGGAAAGTATTGAAAAAAGTTTTTGGAATTTTTTTCTGTGAGGCAAAATATCAAATTTGGACACGGGTTTTAGTGTTTTCCCGGTTGAATAAATACAAGAATTTGGTACTAATTTAATGAACTTCCAGGCAGGTTAATTTCAGGCCTTAACCTTAGAATCATCTGGTCTGGAAGAGCCAGAATTTGAAAATTCTTTATGGATATTCGTGATACAAGTACAGCATAACTAATAATCTCTCAATTCTAATAAATTACAGTATATTTTATGAATAAGTCATTAAATAAGTTTATATCAGATTTTCAAAGTCTAACCTAACATAGCCTGATTGAATTTAATATTAAATCAATTGATAATAATTCAAATGATTTTAAAAATTTAGACTTTATTCGTAATGATTATAACCTTCTCAACTTACAACTGGTCGTTTTCGATGATAAAATTGAATTCTAAATTATATATATATTTTCCATTTTGAAATTAAATTTATTAAAAATATTAACTTTACTATAAGTTTCCTCTCTCAAAAAATTGAGTAAATTTAACAACACTACTATAAACTTTAAAATGATTTATAATTTTGATCAAGAGGTTGACAGGAATGTGGAACTGAGTGCTTATATTAAGAACTGAAGAGCACTATATATCACAGAAAATATAGCGATGACTTAAGTTTAAAATCTTTGAAATGCAAATATTTATTTCTATTGAATGATTTTCAACCCATTAAAAACAAAATTATGATGTATTATGAAAAATATTTTATTCAGATAAATAAATGAAAACGAAAAAGAATTTTTCAACAGTTGTTTATAACCCTTTACATAATTCTAATCGATTAATGTTTAAGTCAATGAAAGTTTTTTTATACAATTAAATTTTAATTATATTTATTCTATTTGAAAAAATAATTTAATCATTTGGATTACTTTGAATATCTTGGTTATGACATTTGATTAGATATATAGAACCCATGAGTTTATTTATAAAATTATGAGTAGGCGTTCGATCATATATTCAGGACATTCATTCGAATGTTTAATGTTTATCATCAATTAATAATTCGATCCTATCTTTTATATTTCCAGTCCATGAATATTGTTTATTCAGCTGTAAACTCGAAACAAATGCTTAACCTGTCTTCGCTGCCAAAGTTTGATACATTGAGACTGATTGGGTCTCCTTTTTGAAATAAAATAATTAAAGTTGGGATTAAAACTTATCTAATTCATGAAAAAATTGTTTGGAAGATTACAATTCAAAGTTTCAATTAAGTGCATACCTCAGTTTCACCCTTTGAACCCTCCTTTGGCAAAGACTGCTTATACTTTATTTTTCATCAATTTCAGGATATTTTAAATGTTCCACTTATTGAAAAACTTTAATTCAAACAAAGAATGGAATTTTAGCTCAAATAATTTCCGATCTTATGAATCCGTTTCGTTATGCTTCCAATTAAAATGAATTATTGATATCACTAATTGACATAAACGAAAACAATCAGATATTTTTCAGAGTTTCTATTCTTCATTACTTGTTTTCATTCCTTATTATCTTTATTCAATAGAAATTAATCTCAAGCCGAAGCAGATCTGACCCGAAAATTGGGATCGCACAAAGTTATCAAAGTATGACTCCTCGCTTCATAACTGCCGTTCTCTCTACTCCTTATTGTTTTATTCATTCTGACTGATGGCAGACTAGTCTGATCGCCGCGAAGATATTTAATTCTAGAGATTAACATTCGATAAACACTTTTCTTTAGAGTAAAGGTGACCAAAATGAAAACCCCGTGAAGTCCATGAAGGAGAAAAATTGGATAAGTGAAATAAGGTATTTCAATGATTAATGCCAGGGACCAAATAATCCACGTCAAGCCCAACAAAACCATTATTTTCATGTGTAACAAGAGCTGATTCTTGGCTCTTGATTTTTTCACAAATCTCGTCTCATTTGCAGTCAATTTGAGTTTACGAACAGTTATAATAAATAATATCACATTTATTGTTAATATTACGCTCACGGGAAACACAAAATATATAAGCAATGCTGTGAAATTACTGATACCGCACAATATTTTACCAAAGGCTGGATTATAAGGCGAGTCGAACGGTATGTTTGCTTGTATTATAAGGGATATGATTAATATTATTGCTGGTAATATCCAGGCGTATAACGAATATTTTATAAAGTTGTGATTTTTATTGATTTGTATCGAACTTTTATGGAAACTTTTATTCTTGAAACCAGAATTTGATTTTGCAAATGTTTTATATACATCATAAGCCATAACATTCATCCAACAAAATGAAGCTTTCAATTAAAATAATTGTAATTAATTTGAAAATGTTTTATGAAAGAAAATAAATATCATTTTGATTTAAACTACTCGTATATGAATAATTCAAGTTTTTTATTTTTGTCATTTAAATAGAAACAAAATTTGGAAAACTGAGTTTGATCTTTTAGTTGCTCTTCTTTATAAAATGTTAATAATGCACTCCTTTTTTATTTTAGTATTTTACTCATGCACAAAATGAATCTTATTTCAATAAATCCGAAACAAAAAACTTCTAAATCAAGAATTCAAATATTATGCAAAAAATGTTTAGCATAATGACAAAAGCTCTTTTCAAAATAAGATTTGCAAAAATACTCAGCTCTGAATGAAAGCTTTCATTATGCGCTTAATATTTTTAATTTAATATAACTGATTAATAATGATCACTTGGTTTTAAAAAAATTAAATAATTTTCATGACTTTTCAGCTTTTTTAAGTGAAAAAATATCATAATATTAAAATGGGTTGTTTTCTGTTTTAAAGTTGAAAACATTCATATAAAACTTGGATTGAAAAAGTTGGTGGAAAATTGTGTAGATCCTAAGTTAGTGCACTCATTGATTTTAAACCCGAATTATTCACTTGATTACCAAACTATTCAAGAAACTTACCAACAAATGTATAAAATTTAATTGAAGCAACAGAAAAGCACAGAATATTATGAGGAGACACTTCGATATGGTATGATATTATGAACATAACGGTTGTTAACAATAATGATAATGATAATGACATTAAACACTTTCCTGGAGTGTTCCGCAATTTAGGCACAAATGAATACACTATTAAGTGAATTGTTAGACATATAACTGATAAAGACATACAATATTCTAACAGCAACTGTTGATCCATTGGAATGATAGATGATAATAAGTGTTTACGATTAATATTAATACTAATTTTATTATCATTGCTGTTATTGTTAATGTTTTGGATGTTATTCACTGATTCACTCTCATTAAATGAAATATTTAAGCACTGAATGGTGTTTATTAATAAACTGACAAATATTGAAACTTCCATTTTGATGAAAACCATGATTTCTAAAAAAAAGTTTTTGAATCAGAATTCAGCGGAACATAGCTTTTATCTCATTGCCATAGCTTTTATCTCATTGCCATCGATGCTGTACAAGCGAACTCTCAATCAAATTTAAAGTTAAGTATTAAAGAAGTTTAATGTTGTTAAAGTTAAAGTTAATTTAGTTTAACTTGAGTTGAATTGAGTTCACAATTTATTGCGCATCACAATTCAGTTTTCAGACATTATTGTTCTGACGGCTATTTTATAAAATGTCATCAAATCAATCAAATTCACACAATTTAATTGAACATCAATAATAGCTTCAATATTGTTTAGTCCATTAATTTAATTGAAAACTTTCAAAACACATTTTATGAATGGAAAATTTAATAATTCTTTATGAAAGTTTGAGTGAGTAAACAAAACTTTTAATGAAAAAGTTTTGTGACTGAAAACTTTCGAACAAAAAATTAGAATATTTACCTCAAAACTGATATTTTATTTATTATTGAAAGAAAATATTGGATAAAGGCTAACATAAGTATAAGACTTAGTATATGAAGAAATACATTAAAAGTGAAAGAAGACAGATATTGAGTGAGAGACAAATGAATAAAAAGAGTAAAATGTTAGAACTGGACTTGTATTGGATAAACATTTTCTATTAAACACTGAAAAGAAAAACCTTTCAATCGTTGTCACATAAGAACCAGTTTTTGTGGTTTTTATCTAAAAATAAAAAGCAAATAAAGGCGTCTTTCGTTTGATCACATTTTCAGAACAAAAACCTGAATAAATGTTGAAATAAAATGGAAAATTATATGGAATCCAAGGACATGAAAATCATTACAAATTATAATTTGTGCTTTTTTGCTGCCGGTCTGTGACAAGCATTTGAACATCTAATGATCGATGAATTGTCTGTTATTTCCCGAAACTGTTGTTGATTTTGTTAGAATAAAAAATAAATACTTCGAACTCAATGAAATTCTGGCAATTTTTTTTATGTAAGTTCTTATGATAAAAACTCGATAACTGAATAGTTACTTTTTCTTCTACTTAGAGATAACTTTCTTGTTAATTTTCGAAGTATCTAAAAATTAAATTTTTTCATGAAATATTAGGAGAAAGTAGAAACAAAACTCAAATTGAGACATTTTTATGAAGGATTTGCATTTAAATCAATATTAATTTATAATAAATCTTCAAGTCTAGAAGTAATAGTATTTTTGCAGTAATCAAGGGAAGGGATAAGATCGGGATTGACATGTTACTAGGATTTTTGAGGAATCAAAATATGCAGTGCTTGGTCGCCACTTTGCTATTCAATGAAATATTTTTGAAGAAATTAGGTACTCAAGTAAAAGTGGTAGGAATTGGAACTTTTTGGAATGAAAGAAATAGCGTATTTTGAAATTTATTTGAGAAAATTTTAGAGAAGAAAATTCAAATTCATCTATTTCCTTGCATTTTGAGCACAATTGTAATTTCGTTATATTATTGCATTTTGCACCAAACCTCGAAAAATTTTGATGATATTTGCAAATATTTCAAGAAAAATAATTTTTAAACCCAAAACTCCAAAATATTGCTATTCAAATCCGAAAAGTTTGGCCTACCACTAAAATCCAGTTCGGAACCCCTATTGGAGATTCGGACCCTTGAAAAGTCTGGTTTTTGGATAAGTGTTTATATTTCCTGAAGCATAATTAATTAATTATATATAATGGAAGCAGCGGATCAATAGGTAGCATCGCTGTTGTGGTGGGTTCGATTCCCAGTCTGCCTACATGTTTACATTTAAAAAGCTCCTGTTTTCCGAGCTACACACTTCAGTTTGAAGATGAACATGAAAAGTTCATTACAAAACACGTCTTAGTGGAAGATAAGTAACTCGAGCTGAACTCAATAGCGTGTATAAATAAAAGATTACAAATATCAAAATAATACCCTATAAATGAGCTTTAAATGAAATTTAATTACTATGCTTTTTTGCATTGATTAAAATATGAAATTCAAACTATCAATAGTTTTTTGTTCGAACTAGAAATCAAAGATTAATGTTTTAGTACATCAAAAGTATTTGGTTACTGTTATCTGAATCTATTCTCTACCACAGACTCTTTACAGATACTGTATTGCGAGATTCATTTGAATTGAAAAAGAAATATAATATAATTCAATTGAAAGACTTGTTATTTATAAATTCATGTAGGCCTGCGTCCACTCACATTTCAAACTTATACTGTCTCATTGCTCACTCATGTGAATAAATTCAACGCAATAATAGACTCATATTATCGAGACTTCGAACTAAGTTTTCATTTCAGTTGATGAGTGATATTCTTCGATCGAATAAAGATTTGAGTTACAGAACAAATTTCATCCTTATCTAAACTAATTTATGGTTTGCTAAAGTGAAGGTCATATAGTGTTCCTGATGACCCAATTCTGGAGAATATATTCCCCAATCAAATTAGGAACAAAGTTTATCATTAATGCTCGAATAGAATAGTGAAACCAATTAATTTTTATCTTTATTGACTTTCAATAATTTATTCTTCATAAGAATATTTGGCATTGAGGTTTCCATAATAAGATTTTCAAATTCTGTGCTTATCAATGATTTTTAAAAACTATATTTCTTGATAATGATGGAAATCTTATTCATTTCACGATATTTGAACAGTAAACTTATTGTAATAAAATACTGTCTATATCTTTTACTTGAAAAGCATTTATTTATTTTGTATTAATATCTCTTAATATTTTCTTATAACATATTTCTATCAAATCATATCTTTGTCATACAGTTCAGTTCTTTTGCTTAAATATAAATGGAAATCCGAATAATCGACTTTACATATTAATTTTTCGAATCATCCAAATATATTATACTGAAAAATTTGAAAAGAATGCAAAGAATTGAATTCAAGCATTAATTCCTAAACATTTAAACGGTTCATAACTTGATAATAACAATATGTTTTCCTTATTTATTTATATTTTAATTTGATTCCAAGTCATGCCAATCCCTTGAGTGGAGTTTTAGGTAAACCAACACTTCTTTTGAAAATAATAAGTTTGATGACTTTATTATTGAACGAAAATAAAAACCAATCTGTAAGAGATTAAAGTGATAAATAGAGAGTCTATTTTTGGGGCTAAATAATTGAATATTTGGTTGGTAATTAGGGAGCTTAATTTGAGTTTTTGGTAACAAAATTTGGGAAGTAAAAAAGTCAATTTTATTCACAAATAACTAAATAAAGTATAGAAATTTTTCATAATTTATAACATTGAAGTGTTCGATGATTTGATCAGTCAAATTCTGATAGCTGTATATTAGGATTACTTATAAAAATAGAATGATTCATGAAGGTTCATTCGAGACTCTAGTCTCTATCGAGAGTTACTACTTTTTATCGAATTCATTCGAAACTCTCGCTACTCCCTCGAATTGATTTCGTTAAATAGTTTTAATAATTTTTAATGAATTTCAAAAATTTTATGAAGAAAGCGATAGCTATTAGAGATTTGAGCGTTCAACACAGAGAGATCTAGACGAGGGTTAGTTTTAAACTTTGAGAGGGGATGCCGACAAAATTTTCAGAATTTTAGAAGTAAATTTTTCAAACATTTTTCTATAATTTTCAAAAAATATGCCTAAAATAATTTCAAAATACATGAAAAAATAGAGATATTTAAAATTTAAGCGGCAAAAATAATCAAATTGGTAAAAATTACCAAATTTGGATGATTTGGGAAAATTGGGTAGTATTTCTAAAAATTGGTAATTTTGAGAATTTTAATTAGTTCTTAAAATACAATATATTACTTAGTTCGTGCTCATATTCAGTTAAAACATAATTTGGAGTTGTAGAAAAAAATTTGGTGCACACCAAAAGTAGACTCTCTAGTGATAAACCATTTTTAAATCAAGTTTAATCTCTAATTAAAGCCTAAAAACATCAATAAGTCATTAAAATTAGTGCATAAACCTCTTCCTCATATAAGCACGAAATAAATTCTCAAATCTGTAAACATTAGAGAATTCCTTAGAGAATAAAACGGCATTCGTGAGGAAACAGAACATCTATTAGGATAATTGAATAATTCTGGCATTTACTACATTACCTCATCTAAAATGGCTGGCAATGGATTGAATAATCCTAACAGTCGATCAAATCTTAATATACATAGATTAGTGGCCACAAATCTATTGACTCGTCGAGTATTAAGTCGTGCTACGAATTTACGGCCAAATTATAATGACAATTACAATTTGAGCAATCAGTATAAGCAAGACTATCAATGGACTAATGAAAACACTCCACTTAAAGCTCCCAATGAAGGCTTTAATGATCCGAATAATTGCAACGATCAACCAAAAGGTCGAACGCGTCGAAATAGTAGACAATATAATCGACAAATCAGTTTTGAAGAACCGCCTAATAATTTGAATAAACTTTTTGCCGAATCTTCAGTGCCAGGGGTTCGAGATATAGCCGGAGCTCGAAGTCTACTCCGCAAAATTTTTTGGTTGATATCATTCTTCTTTTTTGGTATTCTAGCTCTAAAAGACATTTCTCAATTAGTGTCTGAATATTATGTTTATCCGATTACTGTTGACGTCAGATTAAGAGATAGTCGAAGGCTTTTGTTTCCAGCAATAACTGTCTGTAACTTAAATATTGTCAGATATTCAGCGCTTTGCAACACCAGTATTTCAGTTATCAACAGTTCAATGATTCCTCAAGACTTGAAAGACAAACTTTGTGGTATTCAAGTCAATGCTGAAAGACCAGTAACCAATGTAAGAATTTTCAATTAATTTGTTTTAACATTTTTCTATAAAAAGTTCGTTAATTATTTATTTTATGCTTTTTTAAGTTTATGTTTAGCCAACTCTCGTAATTGCTTTTCTTTTAATAATACTTCAAATTTTAACTCCTTTTGATTAATGATTTTTCAGACTAATGAATCGGAAAATTTAATACTTTTTATTTTATTAAAAATTAGCTGAATTTTCATTACTCTTTTGTTATTTTTAGAAACTTATTGAGAAAATGGTTTTTAAAATGAGTAGAAAATAACCCCAATTATCTTTTTTCAGTTAGAGATTTGAAGCTTTTTTGCTAAAAATAATTAAATGCATTCAGAGATTTTTCTATCTAATGTTTCACAAACTTTCTATTTGGAAAAAATTAGAAGAAATATTACAGAAAGAGTTGAATTTCATCAAACAATTTCAAACTAGTTTACGAATAACATGATTTATTGATTTTTAAACTCATAGCTGTGAACTATTATATCAGAGACACCTTTATATTTTCAGAAATTAGATCTTATAATAGAAAAATTTAAATTAATTTGAATAAAGAGAATCATCCAAATAGTCACTCATTCAAAAAGAAGAATATTTGCATGATTTTCCGCTTCATATTTTCAATCATTCAAATCTATAACTGATAAATGAAATAAACATAAATTAAATCATAAAAAATATTCAATTTGATTGTAAAATAAATCCAAATCAATTTGACTTTAAAAATGAGATCTGTTTATATTCAAGTATTTTGATTAAATCTTTAGAAACCCGTTGAAGTGAAAGTAAATGAGTTCAAACCGAGTCCAACCGTTGAAAATCCTATCATTGATGACATCAATAATTATGGCACGATTGGAGGCAAAGAGAAAACCGAATCACCGGTTCCTAACCTTGATTTGGATCTTGAAAATAAAAAATTGGACAGAAGTAAAAGACAATCGAACAGAAACAGTATTAATAGACTTTTGACAACACCAAATGGTATTGTTAATGAAAGTAATGTAAAGCCTTCGATAACAACTAAAAGACCATTAACTTCAGAGCCAACAAGTACTATATCATCGATTGAAGAAATAGAATTGACTGAAAGAGAAGAGAAAGAATTACAAGAAAATCTCACGAATTGGTTGGCAGTCATTTATAACTCAAATGAGAAGTTGGCTAAAAAACTTAGCCATCAGTTCGAAGATATGATTCTTCGGTGTACTATAAAAGCAACAAATTGTACGCATCCAAACAGTTTTGAGCACATCTTTACACCGACTGAAGGCAATTGTTTCACATATAAATCTGCGAATAGAAACAGCCGATTTCATAGCAGACAAGAAGAGACATCGATAGCAGGCGTTAATTATGGATTAGAATTAGTACTGAATCTAGAAATAAGTGAATACCTGCCCGGGTCTGCACAGATCGGGGCAATAGTTATGGTACATCATCCCGAAGAGTTTGGTAACTCTGCTTCAGAAGCTATATTTGTAGCGCCACAACAGGCAACTTATATTGGGCTCAAAATGATTAATATTACACGACTTCCGAAACCATATCCTGAAGAATGTATAGATCAGTGGCCGTCAGCTTTGATCGGAAGACTAACACAAAACGCAACGTATTCACAACAGGCGTGTCTCAAGATTTGTCTTCAGAGAACTATTCAGAGAAGATGTAACTGTCAGTCAGCAATGTTACCACAATTAGAACTCAATTCAACGCTTAAGATTTGTGACACTAGAAGACGAGTTACCAGAGGTTGTGTTGAAGAAGTCATGTTTAGAGCTGAGGATAAAGTCAATGACTGTTTATGTCCGCCGAGATGTCAAGTTGTTAATTATGATAAGACTGTATCGATGGCTCGCTGGCCAACACGTGAAGATAGGGTTACTTTCGATAGAGGAAAAGCTAATATTAATTTTCAGAATTTAGCAAAAGTTACCGTTTATTTCCAGACAATGACCTGTCAAGAAGTGACTCAAGAGAAGGCCTACACAACTGCTAAACTATTTTCATCTCTTGGAGGTATTCTTGGAATGTATGTCGGATTCTCTTTTCTTTCTCTGTTCGAGATTTTGGAAGTTATTATTCGCAGGTTTTGGTATTTTTGTACTAAAAAAAGAAATAGATTCAAAGCCGCCGTCCATACAATCACTGCTACACTTGCTATGAATAATAATTATCACAACAATCAAAATTCAAGACGTGTTCGCTTTCAAAGATAATTGATTGAGTGTTTAGTTTCGCTTTTTTCAATGTAATTGCATTTCACCTTTTGGAAAATTAAATCATTGTAAATGTTTTAACTCATCCTTTGATATCACAGTTATGTCAAACTCTGTTACAAAATATTCATTAATGACTTCAATTCTCTGATTAAAAATAATATATAACAGATGATGAAAAAGTTTAATTTTGTTTTCTTCAGTCAATCCCTATCTCTATTTTTCTCTGCATAAAAAATATTCAAAAACCAAAGCGAGTTTCGAAGACATTAATTTTTGGTCGAACTAACAAAAAATTTTACCTAAACTTCTATTTCTCTTTTTACAATTCAGGGAAATATTTAAATTGAATTAATTTATGCAAATGTATTAAAATTAATATATAACTTAATTTAATAAACTCTTTTCCTCAGTTGAATATTTCATTTTTATTGAATGTTATCCAATGAAACACTTTCTGCCATCTATTCAACTATTGTTTTGATAATTTTCTCTGAAAACAGTCTAATTGATATAGAAGTACAAAAAAATAAAGTTAGATTTCAGCACAAGTTCTGATAAACTCAATTTGCATTCAATAAAAACTGTAAAA
>JAQFXV010000338.1:0-25171 GCA_034694065.1 Camisia spinifer
ATTAGTTATTGAAGGAATGCTACGAATAAAGTTGTTTTACAATTTTTCTCAAAGCTCTCATTGTAAAGACTTGTGATTCAAATGTTCGGTATTTTTGAGATTTATATCAAGAGTGATGCAAATAATTGATTGATTGTATTTTTGTCAAAGCTCTTAAAAATAATTATCAAATAGATTGAAAACTTCCGTATGAATGAACACTACTGTATTCTTCTAATTATTAATAACTAGTTTATTCCGGAGCTTTCAGTATTCAGAGAATAAACTCATATAATCTATAGATAGTAAACTTGAGAAAAATGTTTTGCATTCAATATCTTGTATTAAGATAATAATTATCGGGTCTTATTTGTATTTCTCTATTTTCATCATAACTCAGAATCTTCTGATTAGCAAAAAATATTCTCATTACTAAGGATTTGAATGTCTTCTTAATTAATGCTGAATTTGAACTGTATTATAAAATAATGCTTTTCAATGAATATCTCTATCTATATCTTGAAATTGTTCTTTTCAAAGCCGAATTGACTCCAAATTAGTTTGAATTGATTATCATATCATCTTTTGTTAATATTTGATCAATGAATGAATGATAATCTTAACCAAACTAATGATATGACAATCTTTTATTGGTTAAAGATGTTTCTCTTAGGATATAATTAAAAGTAATTCTTATCTCAAATTTAGATTCTCGATAAAATTATTATTTTGATCGCAATTATTGTGAACATTCTTCGACTATTTCAATGCTCACGTGTTCGGTTGGAGTGAAGAGGCGTAAAAGGTTATGATAAATAGAAGGTTTGACTCATTCAGAATATAAGGTGAACACAATGGTCATAATACGAAATAGAAATGATTGAAGGGCGCAAATGCGAGGCTTAAACACAGGTTCTCCGAAATAATACCATCGATGCTCCGCGGGATACAATTCAACATAAACTGAGTGCACGCTTCTTATGAGAAATAGTGTTTATCAGTGCGCCCGCGAAGTAAGTCTATCGTTATATTCAATACTGAGATCCAGTTCATAAGTTTATTCAAGTCTTACCGAATGTGCTCTTTTTTCATAGCGTTTCTAAAAATTAGTTTCAGTTTTCAATTTCCAACCTTTCTTACAAAAACTTCATTACATCATAAGTGCTTAACTCATCCATCGGTAAATCAATTTTCAATTTTTTCTTCTTTCATGTGTCAAAACATATGTAAACCGAATTTTATATCAAATAAAAGTCTATTTTATCGAAACTTTCTAAAAAGGTGTGGCCGGCTTTGCTTTACATCTCAATCATTAGGGGTTGTCAACAAAAACCAGTTTTTTCTACAGAATATTAATCTTCCTCTTGAGGAATTCGAATTGACGCAAAAGTATTATTTATATCAGTGAAGAATTCGATAAGACATACTTGAAATAGCTTTAGTTGTCAGTTTCCACCACATCATTTGCCTCACCTATAATATAGCAATTGATTAGAAGCAGGTCTTGAACTTGAAGCTCGAATTTTAAAGAGATCATCGAATTAAATATTTATAGACTAAAACCTGCTTAAAAGTTATAGAGCCGGTTCTGTCCGGTGTCAACATTGCACACGTCGCTCACATTCATTAGATCTTAATTCAGAAATTTCAAATAAGTTGTACCGAACTTTTTTATTACCCAAATTGTTTAGTGAAAAGATCGAAACGTTATTGTAAACATTATTATCATTTATTGTTTTTCACTAAAACAACTGAATGATTCACTACTGAAACTAGAAAAAAACTGATTCTGTAGTTTAAGTTCATTGAATACTGATTTAAAGTCTAATTTTGTGAATGATTAGTGATTAATTGAATCAATTTGAAAGTTAATAATAGATTGAATTAATTGAGAACTTATTAAACCTGAGTGTAACTAAATTTTGGTTGAGTTAATATTTATAATCTAAAAGGGCTGTTAAGCCATTGATATGCCCATACAAACTAAACGATATAAAATCAGACTTCTTCGTAAAAACGAAATCGAACGACTTCTTATGTTATGTAAAGCTGAAGGCAGACACATGGGTACTGCCGAAGAAGTTGAATCTTGGCTTCAAGTCGATCCTTTTGGCTTTTTTATCGCTGCTGATGATGACGGTTAGTTTGATTTATTCTTACACTATTTATGCACTGTATAAATAAATAATATTTACATATATGTATTTGAATTTACATTACTGTATGTTTTGTAGTGTTAAGATTTTAACTGAGTTATGATCCAGTTTTTTAATATTTTGGTGCAAAAACATGTAATTATATTAAATGAGTGCATACTATCATGTTATAATAATAAATTCAATGAGTTTATTGCTCTTATGTTATGTGAAATTTAAGAGTTTCAATTGCTTATCACTGATGTATTGCATTGCATACAAAAATTAATGGCAAATAAGAGACCAAATTGTTTATACGATTAAGTTTAACAATAATTACACGTAAACTATTGGATTCCAATTTCATAAACTATTTGAAAACTTTGTGTAAAATTTTAGATTTCTTCAGTTGAGCCAATTTTGGAGTTTGAAATTTGTTGAGAACACAACACAAAATAGAGTATTCCTTACACACAATTAATTATGTGTAGTGTTGGGTTTGGATAGTTTTGTTCATTATTCAAATACAGGTTGTTTCCTTGAAATGTGCTTAAATCCGGAACTATGAGTCATACATGGAGATCAAAATTAATGAGATTGTCAAATAATCAAATTTTATTTTTTTGTTTATAGTTTAATAGTTTCAAAACTTTTATCACAAACGCTTATCGCCTAATATTGTGCATCAATTTTATAACTTTTCCCTCAAAAAACTACTCCTTACGCATCATTTCCGGACTTTTCCAAACATATTTCAAGGAAAAAAGCTTTACATTGATATATTGTGTGACCACCATTTCCAACATTAATTATTCTTAAAGTTAATTGCTATTGAAGATGGTTTACAGTAAAGTTATTGGAATTTGTTTGGCATTGTCGGAAAATTCATTATCTTTTGTTTTCTTAAGAAATAATTGAATGGTTTATAACTTTCTATTTAGTTATTTTTAGACATTCTATGACTTACAATGAATTAATTTACATTTTTTCGCAATCAATAGCTATTATATACTATTATAACTATTATAAATGAAAAAATATTCTATAGTTGAAAGAATTTATTCTCTAGAAAAATGAAATTATTTCATATGCGATTCTAATACTGTTTCTATTTGTTGAAAATATCAATAACTTTCTGAATTAATTTATCTATGAATTACTAATAAGGAATACTCATTTGAATGACTTAAGTTTTTTTCGAATAATAATACTCCATGAATAACAAAAAAATGTGGTTTTAGGATACAAAAAAGTCAAGTCAATATTTGATGAGAAACTAAAACAATGTGTATTCAAGTATTTAGTTTTGCGAATAGACTTAATAGCTATCCAGTGGAAAGAGACTTAATTTGATTTATTTATTTAGTGTTTTCACTTCATGCCAAATGACAAAATACAAGTTTGCACTAAAGATGATTTGCACCGAAGAGGCTTTTGGGGGGGATTTATAGTAATGCTGTAATTGTTTTTGCAACTTTATGTTAAACTATTTGGATAGCAATAAAATATTGAATATTTTTTAGACTCCATTGAGTGATAATAAAAACAAGAATAGGGATGAAGGCATGTGAACCTGAATACATTTCAGAGTGTTTAAAGAGTAATACTGGAAAGATGTCATGTGCCTAAAACAAAAATAGGTTGTCTGTGAGTAAATGTAACTTTATGTTAATGAATTCATTTCATTAATTAAGTAATGACTGAAATCGATTGAAATTGAGACAAAAACTTAAATTTTATTCAATTATTTGTTTAGGGAAAATACTTGGAAGTTGTTGTGGAATTAGATTAAGTAAATATCATGGCTATATTGGAATGTATGTGGTTTGTGCTGAATGGCGTGGTATTGGTATAGGAAAGCAAATATGGAACGCAGCCATTCAACATCTCGGCTCCAGAAACAAAGGTCTCAGTGCTGTCACAGATCTTTTCCAATTATATCGAGATAAAGCTGGCTTTTCTCATGTCGCCGACTGGACAGTCGACTTGTATAAACTCGAAAAAATGCCAAAACTTTACAAATATTTTGGTTCGGATCACTCGGTTGTTAACAGCGAAGACCAACTTTCGGTTTGTCGCTTACACTTAGATATGAATGAATATTGTTCTGTCTCAATCTCTGCTAAGTTTCGAACTGAACCTATTGATGAGACACTAATTTCAAATGTGATCGAATACGATAAACGCTTGCACTCTTATGACAGATCCAAAATTGTTAGCCTAACACTTACTGAAAGTAAATGTAGAGCAAGAGTTGCTCTTTCGGGCGATACTGTTGTCGGTTATGGTTGTATAAAACCTAATTTACAAAACCTATGGATGATTACGCCATTATATGCTGACAATGAATGTGTAGCGCGAATGCTTATGTCTGACCTGATCGGCAGCTTATCAATGCTCGAACTGGACGAAGGAGTCGTATTGAAGACTCCCAGTAATAATCATTCCGCTAAAAATTTGCTCAAATTATTTGGATTCGAGAAACAAACTTATAGTTTGAAGCGGTGTTATACTAAACAAGTAATTGATGTGCCCACACATTCTATCTATGCTTTCCATACTTCCGTTTTTTGCACTGAATAAGTTCTAATTCATCTGTAAAGATAACCTGTTCTTCCAATTTTTAAAAAACAAGATTTATATTTATATTATAGTTTGTACAGTAAAGATAGTTTTAATACACTTAATATCATCATAAAGTTTAACTGTTGGGACAGTTTGATTGATAAAAGCTTTAAAGAATATAAATTAAATCAAAACAATTCTGTAGGACTTTATGTTAGCCGCTATTTCCTAAATATTTAACACTTAAAACTCAAACTCAGATTAACTTTTATCGCCTAAAAGTTGAAATATAGTATTATAGATATTACTTCACAATTTTCAATTATTTTTGAATTAAGAAAATTTTATAAAGATTTCTTATTGTATTCGATGAATTTGATAAATAATCACATAATTTTTCAAAATTTAGCGTTAAATTATATACTAATCAAGTTTTGAATCTTTAAAGCAATTTGAAGTCATAAACCTCTGATTCTAACTAATTATAAATACCATAATTGTAATTAGAATTATTGAATGACAGAAACTATTTAAAATACAAACATTTTTAAGTCGAAAGTTCACTACAATTGTATATCATAAAACTGAAAATTTAGATTCAATTTTACAGAATTAAATATAAATATAAGCTCACATTTGCTAATCGTAATCGAATTGAGCGAAGTTTAAATCCTTTTAATAAGTGCTAAATAAGTGACACAATTTTCGCGCATTTTTCACTTTTTTTGTTGGAATCATTATTTATTAAGAAGATGTTATCTTTTTAAAAATAGTAACTCCTGTTTAAATATATAATACATTATACACTCAATTTGTAACTAAAATTAAGACTTTATTCTGTAAAAATATTCTCTAATTATTTGTCAAAGATTTGCATTTTTTATAAGAAAGATTAAGTGATAAAGATTTGAATTTTATACTTTTAATGAATTATGATAAAAGTTTTTGGAAGAAGAAAAATGCTCTCAAAATAATCTATTATTATTATAATAATTAGCATAAGTTTTGTGACAGCGTTTAAATATATTATGTCTAAAAACATTTTCAGTTAATTTTCATGAATAAAATTCATTTGAACACTAATGAAACGTTGCAAATAATCATTAGTAATAAAAAAAAATTCTCAATTGAACTGTTTTTGTATTGAATCGCTTTTCAAAGAATATCAATTGCGTTCATATGCAGTGCACATACATATAGATATTTTGTATCAGATAAAGCATCAAAATTCATGTATCGTAAACAGACGTGCAATTGTCAATGTCAAGGATAAACTATTGAAGCGAATCTTTGTCCTACTTTTACGAAAATGAAGACCACACCCGTTCATTAATTCAAAGTCTAAACTAGTTTTGCAAACACATAATATAAGCTTTCTTTAAGATGTTTCACGTAATTCAGCAAAATTACTATTTTTGTAACTATATTACCATTAACTAATTCTTCTAATCTAATAAATAATTGATGTAATAATACCATACATGACATGCATTGTATAACTATCATTGCGAATGAATAATTTCATAAACCTTTCATTCATTTATTTTGGATCAAATTCTATGAAAGATATAGAGCTTTTATCCAAACTAAACAATATTCAAAATTACTTTTCAAATCTTCAAAAAACCAAATTTAATATGAATATTGAATACTTAGTTAATCAAACAAATTATAGTCTTGACATTAATTCATAAAACTTTATTAATAATACCTTTAAATCGATCGATCATTTAGTCAGTTATATAATTTCGCATCAATTCAAGACTCAAAAGCTTAATTGAGATCATCTTAAATTTTTTCTATGAGAAGAAATTTTATGGAAAATACAATCCAAAAATTTTTTTTTTAAATTCTCGAAATTTTATTACCAAAAAACTACCGAAAGTCGAGACAAGTTAACAAAATGAGAACACATTTAACATCCGGCCAAAAGAATCAGATTTATTCGAAATAATTATTTGTGAAAATGGAAAAAATGATTTCAATTTATTCAATTAAATTACATAATTATGAACGCAGTGAACCAATTAATTAACAAAACTTCAACAAATCATATTTATTGCAATTCAAAATTGCTTTTTCATTGATTTTCATAATATCACTAAAATTATGAACGATAACAAAATTAAATAAAATGAACACAAAAATCATTTTTGTCAATTATTTCTTAATTCAAATAAACAAAATATTTTAATCCACTTTATTTTTAAGTGAATAAATTCATTAACAACTAATCCAATTGTGTCTTAATCGGACTTAAAATGTCGATTTCTGTACCACTCATACAACTGGTGAACACTTATTATCAAAAAAGAGACGACAATTATTTGAGAAATAAGTGAATAATTAATTTGACAATAAATTGATGAGAAGATAGAGATTGCTTTCAATATTAATGATAATAATTTTCGCTCTGATCTATATCTGAAAAAAAATTGAAAAATAAATATTTATTTTTTTGAATGAACGACTGATTGGATATTTATGATGAATGAAATTGTAAATAAATTAAAAAATTGCAATCTTTGAATATAAAAATAATAAGTTAATTAGTTTAGAAATAATAAGTTTTGCATAATCTGCATAAGAATCTTAAAATAATTTGATAGTAAAGCCTTAGGAATATCTAGTTATTAGATTTAAAGCATAGAAAAATTGTTAATAATTTAATTACACGTTTGTTTTGACAATCGAGAATCCCTGCCATATAATTGCAAATGAAAATGACAACAATAGCGATGGAATGAGATGTTTATCAGTGAAACCATAGTAGAAAAATGGCATTTTCAGACTCAGCCAATCCAATAACATAGGAATCGTAGGAATGATCGAAAAATACAAGAGTGCTAATAATGTTAAATGTAAATGCCATAAAGACGAATCGGAGTCAATGCCTTTTCGAATTTGGATACTCTCACACTTTTTGCTTAAGCAGATCAACTAAATAATTATGATTAATAACAGTTATTGCATTGTCTATTCTATCAATTATACAAATAATGAGCAAAGCTTAAGACCTTCTGAACCTTTCAATATAGTTTAAGTTATCTTTAAAAGTATATGTAATTACAGAAAGATTTCAGTTGAAAGTTTGGGTACAAATAAACTTATAAACATTAACAAAATATGAAATGTGCAAAAAATGCCTAATAAAAAATTACCTGAATATTATGCATAATTAATCCAATTAGAAAAGACTGAAATAAATAGATATTTTTGAATAAAAGCCAACTTATTGAATAGTTTGAAACTTACTAAACTGCTTGTGTAACTGATACCCGATGACAATAATAATATTGAACAAAAAAGAGGAATTTTTCCAAATTTTACTGATTTTTTACTATTTTCAATATTACTTTTCTTCAATTTTGAATTATTGCTTAAAATCCTGAAATTGAGAAAACAATTGATTTATTTTGATTTCAGAGGTAAATAAGAATTTGAAACTAATGTATTCTTACTTCGATTGTATAAATATTGAAAAAGATGAGATTGCGATGAATATAAAAGTTATAAAAGCAAGAAAGAAATATGTGATGGAATAACTTATTCCAAATAATACTGTGTAAAGAATTAAAAGTTGAATATTTGTCAAACTTGATGTAATGGAATTTGCTTCAGAGTAACTAAAATAGAATTCAAAATTATGTTAGAAAATAATTAAGAAATTAGAATAATTTATTCGAATTTTTGTACTTCAAGAGTAGTGGAAAAGCAACTGAAGTTATGATAAGTATTCCATACATAGAAACTGATTTAATACTCTTCATAATAGTTATCGACTTTTGATAAGAATAAGTCGATCGTCCTCTGAAAAAGTTATTATTTGTGCCAACATTAGGATTAGTATAAGTGGGGTTTATCTGATTGGCTAAAATTGATAACAATATCGATACTATCATTGGTAATAAAAGTACCCCAAAATGCCTTAAAATTTGACCCATTATTTCAGAAAGTGATGGCTTTAAATGCAATTTATAAGCACAGTCGGGATCAAGAATTAAATACAAAAGTGGGTCTTTATCACTATTGAATTTGTTTGGTTTAGGAGTATTGACTTTGAGAGTCATTTGAGCATTATTTCCACGTTTAGGATAAATTAATTTAAACTTATTCTCTCTATTCCATGGAATTGAGAAATAAAGATAACCAATATTAGAGGCCGACGGATAACAAGAATGTGTTTCTAAATTAACCCAATATGCGTTCCATATCTGGTTGAGTCCTATTAGACTCAAGTTGTAAAATGTTGTTTCTTCACTAATAGCTATGTTGAGTATTGTCACCGGAGAGAAAAGCATTGTCAAGCTTTGCAATAATGTCGGCAATACTATGGTTTTGCTTCTGATGCTTGTAGTGAAACGATCAGTAATTATGTTTATCGGTTGAATCGATGGAGTTATAGCCAAAAGCAAATGACTGAAACCCATATTCAATAAATTACTCGAAACACTTCTCAAAACTCGACGCTCGACATCATGAGGATCTGATGGCATCAGTTTTATATATGAATGAAGATTCAGACCCTTATCACTGAATAGGAAAATATTTCTCTTTAACATTTGTATTAATTTGAATTGAAAATATTTTTTATGATTATTATTTATACCAAAAAGTAATATTATTAAGAATGGTTGCATTGCATGCCATAATCCAATCATATTTATAAATGCCTTCGATTTGAATTACAATACTTTCTCTTCTCATCAAAGGTAATAAAATATAATTCGGTTTTACGACCTGTTCAAACATTTATACATAAAGAAATTTTTCACGTATTAATGATTCATTGATTATGAAAATCCCAATGAATATGAATTAATGCTTGAGTAAAACATACCTTTGGTTTAACTATTCTTATAATACGATCTCGATTTTCATTCCACTCTCCAATCGATGAAAGCGCCGTATATTCAGCGATAAAAACTCTGGGATAGCTTTTTCCTAACGTCCTTTCCATTAAATGATATCTTATTATTTTATTTCTATCGGAATTATTCTCAATAACTTTAAGGGAATTTTCATCGACGAGATCGAAGAGAAGTCGTGTCAGCTTAAGTACTAATTGTTTACACCAAACGATGCAGAGATGATCTGTTGAGACCCAAACCTGTAATAAAAATGTCTTTCAAATATTTGAATTAAACAATAGAGAAGAACTGACGTCATCGATAGAAGTGGTGACTATACTTAGATCGTTAATGAAGTCATTATCCAATTTAGTCAAATCTGAACGAACCAACTTATCACTAAATCCTCCACCAATTGATATCACGTTTATATGAGACAATTGTTTACTTCTGTTTAATCGCCAAAAATTATAAACATTCTCATAAAATAATGTCATCTGTGAATCAATTGGAACAACTGAAAGACAAAACATCAAAATTTAATTTTAGAACATCTTGAAATCTAATAAAACAAAAATAGAAAAGACAAGACCTGGAGATTTATGAGGTGTCGCCAAAGTTATTATGATACCAATGCTTTTCAAATATGGCTCAAATTCTGATAAAGTTATCAAAGATCTAATAATAAGACCACCCTTTGAAAAATAAATGAGAAATATGATAAATTTTGACGTAAAAAGATTTAATAAGATGTTAGCATACAATCGAGTGACCGATTAATATCAGTGAAACATCTCTTTTTGCTTTTTCGTATAATTTGATTATTTTAATCACAGATTCTTTAAGAAATTCAGTCTGACTTTGCAATTGATAGCTATTAATTCCAGATAATTCCTAAACAAATGATATTTTTAAATTCAATTTGAATAAAAAATAAACTCAAATTAAGCACAATTAAGACAAACCTCATTAAAGTCTAGTGTAAAATAATTTAAGTGAAAAGAAGTGAAATAGCTTTGTGTCATTCGAAGTGCAATTGAACCCAAAGATCTGACCTTCAAATTGAATAATTAATACCAATGACATTGAATGTATGCCTAAATAATATAATACTTGTTTAAAACTTCCACCATTTCCGGGAACGAACACAACGGGAACTCCATTTAGTTCTCTAAGTCTTGAGACAATAGCAATAAACTTATAGTTCAAGAAATTGAATGATTTAAATTTGATAATACCTTAAAGTTTCCGCATATTGTCTGTTAAAGTGAAGCCATTCATAAAAGTTATTAAAAAAGACAATAATTTAGATAAAAATAAAACATTTTCAAATGAATATAGTATTTAATTTCATACCCCTCTCCATAAGCGTATAGATTATAATTTGGATATTTTTTATTTATATGATTTTGTAGAGGTATTCCCTATCCATTGCATTATAAACCAGTATTAATATAAGTTTTAACGCTTTTTTCTCATAAAGTTCTTATAAAAAGTTAGTTGACTTACAATAAATTGCGGAAATTGAAACATATAAGTCATTTCACAACTATTTCTATCATTTATTAATGCATAATCAATTACTCCAATCAAAAATATAACTAAAATTATCAATAAAATAAATAATTTAAATGAGAATATACATGAAAATAATTTATAAGACATGTCAAAGTAAAGGAACTTTAAGTTAACTATTGTTTTGATAATTCATATTTGAGTTAAATATTCTGCAACTATTCTTATCACTGATTATGCATTGATTCTCTGCATTCATCGTATTAAATAAGAGTCTATGCAATGAATGTACAGACATAAAAATAAATTCAATTTTAAGCAAATATCGTTATAATTGATAAGACATATAAATTTTAGTGATAAATTCAACAAAATTTTAATCAATTAAAATTATTTATAATCAAATTTCTATTTAATTTGGTTGAATAATTACTACAAATAACTTTAAATATTATAATTTATTAATATAAAACTTAGAAATGGATTTATAATTATGACTGTACAGGTATTTCAATGTTTGTATTGTGATAAAAAGTTCACTCATTCGTCGTTTCAAAATTGTAAAGAACCGCAAAAGCAATGCATTATATGTTCTGCTATAAAGGATAATACAAAATACTAAAGCATTCAATGGTCTGTGTTTTGGATCATTTTTTGCAAATTAAAACAAAGGTATTCTCGACACTAGCATTCAATCACATTAATTATTAAATGATTATAGACTTAAAGAAAGCGAAATAATTTGAATTATGAAAAGAAACACAACAATAATAATACAATAATGGACTTATGAAATAAAATATAGGTTTGATTAAGTAATTGGTGAATAAGTATTAAAACTAAGTAAAACTTTAGCAGTTATTTAGGGTAAGACTTAGAACTACGCAATTTTCCGGCAGAATTAATTCGCGTCCTTTTAAGTGATACCATATTATGATACTTGTGTGCAGTGGACTTCTCTACCATACCTTTGATGAAGGGATCTGTTCGCGCGGTTTCAGCGATAGGACAATGAGATCGCGTGTGAGCCTCTTCTCCTGTAGCGCCACATAATTCGCAAACGTGTCGCATAAGAATAGGACACAACACTTTACCCGAATCCAAATCTTTTGTCAAATGATTCGAATAGACAACTATTGATTCGCCATTTCTTTTACAGAATCCACAAATAGATTGTCTTTTATTGACATTAAATGAGCCACAAGTAGATGAAGTCTGAGGTTTGAGCGCTTTATTTTTAACTTTCATTTGTGTCAAAGGTCTATAATTAAATCCTTCGACATATTGGTTATTGAAATAACTATTTTGATCATTCTGTTGAATGCGAGCCAATTGTATGATATTGTTTTCAAAACAAGATCTCGAGTTTTGAGCCATTGAATAATTGTTGTTGAAATAGTTATAACTATTGGTCGAGTTATAGCCTAAAAAGTTGATGTTTTGAAAATTAAAATATACATTAAGTCACGCTTTAAAAAAACCTAAATTATTACTTACTGTTGGGAATGATTGAGAAGGAATTTTGTATACTTTGATTGTAATTATAAGCCATCAGTTTAATTATTTATGAAAACTATAAATATATAAGATTTCAAAGCTTTTTGAAACTGTTCTCTCAACTGCTCTGATATAAACCTATTTGTAAAGTAATTTGATTCACAATAATGTGTTTAATTTTATCTCAAATAAAAAGGGAGAACTTGTGAAAGAGAACTGAAAGCCAATCAAAATTCACAATTCAATAAACAGAAGACTAGGAATTGGGTTTAGTCAACAAATAATCTTTCAAATGTTATATTCAACTAATTCATGGAAAAGAGTTAATACTCATGTGAAACATGAATTGCTTGAATCTTAGAAAAACTTGTGACTCATAACTTTTGACCACTTGTTTTCGCGTCTTTTTGATATCCAATACTCGAGGGGTTTGTAAAATAAAAGCTTTTAGGGATTAAAGGATTTAACTTTCACTTCAACCTATTTTTGATTCAATCATTTTTTTAAAAATTTTCGTCAATTCGTAGAAAAATAGATTAAAATAACGAAATAATTCACAAACATTTTAATATAAAATAAGTTTAATCTTTTGAGCTTAAGTTTATTTTAATCTTCTATTTCATTATCTGAATCATTGAGAGTCACATATTCTGTTCCACTGATGTCTTCAATACATTCACTTTCAATACTAATGTCATTCATTTTAACATTTAATTCACTTGAATTAACTTCAGTTAATTTTATTTTATCCCAAACGAAGTCAACAAAAGTCACGTTTTGTTGCAAACGAATCAAACGATTCAGATGTCTCTCATTATAGGGCATAAGTTTTTCCACTTTATGCTTGAATTCTGGGATTTTAATCAATTCTTTCGGCGATATTTTTCGAAATATAGCTTTTAATACACATTGCGATGCGATATAATGTTTACTATTTGTGTTCCAAATCAATGCATAGTCGAGTAAAGTCAATAACTGATCTTCGCGTAGGTCTGAAAGAATAGAATCCATTTCATTGAATCCATTCGTTTCAATCAGAGTTTCTTTAATTATTGAGAGCGCGCGAAATGGATGTTCGAGTCTTATCGCTATCTTCAGAGCTTTAGACCATTTCTTTTTTTGAATTAAGTTCAACAAAGTTTGTTCAGATCTCACTTGATTTTCTTGTTTGGAAACAATTTCTTCTTTAACTTCAACAGTAATATCATTCCAAATTAGGATCAAAGAGTCAGATCCGCCACTAATTAATAATTTTTCATCATTAGACACAGTCAGTGCCCATATTTTGTCATTGTGTGCGTCTATTGTTTTCACGCATTCATTGTTTTTAAGATTCCAAATCTTAATATTTCCATCGCTTGCACTTGAAATTAATTGCATTCCTCTGTCTATGAATAGGACTTTCAAAACAGAACATTCGTGTCCCTGAAATGTTTTGAGACAACTGTAGTCAATGAGAGCCCATATCCTAATAGTTGTGTCAGCGGAAGAAGTAATTAATACTTGATCTACAGGTGAAAATTGTAGACACCAAATGCCTTTTCGATGTCCTCTCATTACGCCTAAGAGTTCAAGTTTATCGATAGACCATATTTTAGCGGTTTTGTCTTGAGATCCACTTGCGATCAACTGATCGTTCGGAGAAATTGCCACTGAATTTATAGTCTTTTCGTGTGCGCGTTGTGTCAACGTTGCGGTCATCGGTAAACCTATATCTGGTTTCAATGAAACTGATTGTACATCTTTTGGTATTTTCCATATTTTTAATGTCGTGTCTTCACTGCCACTTACGATCAAATTTGTTTGAAAGTTAGGTGTTATGATAGCTGTAACTGAATGTGTGTGACCCGACCCATAAAAATAACAGATTCCGTCAGTTAATGAAGAAGAAAACTTCCAAACTCTCACCGTATTATCTTTTGAAGAACTAATCAAAGTGTACGGATCTTTTGGGAATGTCGTTAAAGTTAAGACAATATCTGTGTGTCCTTTCAGTAAATAACAATTCAATGTCGAGATTTCAAATATTTTAATACTACTACTATTGGTCGCGACTGCGATGTGGGTCTCCTTTTCCCCCAAAAATTTTATGTCTAGAACTTCGTCATTGTTTCCAACGAACTGAAAGTAAACTTATTTTCAATCAATTCATTCAATTTGAGATATTTTTGAAAAAAGATTCAAACCTGTCTAACGGGAGACAAATCTTCTATTTTGTGAAATATTATATTATTTTCAAAAGAAACGACAGCTATTTGTGATATATCTTTGCAATAAATAGTTTGAGTGATTAATTGGCTGTTAATTATTTCGTCTTTTTGTTCTTCAGATTTTTGTTTGATAGAAAGCAATGAATTTTGTTGTGAATGTAAGAGATCTCCGGTTTCATAATTCCAAATCCGAAGTAAACCCTTTTCACCGGCAGTTATAAATATTTTATCCTTTGAAACACAATTAATAATCGATACTTTTTCACTCTCAACAACTTGTATTGATTCTAATGACTGAAATCAGAAATAAGTCATTGAATATAAAATGTTTTTCAAACATTATCTTAATGTTTACCTCAAATATAGGAATACTTCTGACTTTTTGATGATTTATAGAATTCCAAACAATAACGAGTTTGTCTCGACTGCAGGTTATGATATATTGTTTATCAATTGTAAACTTAATGTCCGTAACTTTACTGCAATGTCCGTCCAATTTAGTTATGTGTTCGCTACTGACCAAATCCCAGACATGAATACTATAATCATCGGCCGCGCCATAAATCAAATAACTTTTCTCTGAATAAATTGGAGAAAATATAAGAGAACTGAAGACTCCGTTCGCACCGCGAAGACTATGAGTACAATAATTGCGAACTAAATGCCAGACTTTGATCGTTGAATCAGTGCCTGCGGTGGCCACTAATGTATCGCTTGAATCAAATATAATGAGAGCAATGGGTCCCAAATGTATTGATTTCCAGCTTCTCTCTAATCTCTCTTCTGACCAAAACCATTGTCGCAAAAGTCCACTTTGATGTCCAATCACTACACGACATGAGTCACCACTCAATCCAAATGTTATTATATTGTCGTCAATCTGTTCTCACAATTCAATTAGTCATTAGTTTAAATTTATTATTATATTTTCATTCAATTTTACCTCAGATTTTATTTCTTTAACAATTCGACCATTGCTTACATCGAGTATTTTCAATACATCACTGCATGGACTGAATATGTATTTTCCGTCTTTACTCAACTATTAGTTAATTATTTATTTATTAAAATAGTTCAAAATTTAAATTTTAGAAATAGAAAAATACCTCAATTTTACTTCCCGTAAAAAATGACTCAATTCTTGATTGAATACTAAAACTATTTATAAATAAAAAGTTTTAAAATTGCATTAATTATAAAAATAGATTAAATTAATGTTTATTTAAGACAAACCTTTCTTTAAGTGTATGTTTATTAGATTTGGCCATAATTTAAAATTAATATAAAGTTAAAAGTAATTTAAAACAAACTTTTATTTATAAACTTAAATCCACACGTGTTGTCAATTACTTAATATTTGTATTTGAATTCAAATTCACATAAAATACGTTTTTATAAACTAAAAATATTTAAATTCTTTGATTCATTAAATCTTTGAATTTGATATGAGTTATATAGCATTGTTTCGCACACTTTTCAACTAAAATTTATTGTTTTTCTGAAAAATAGATGCATGACATATATTAATTTATCAAATATAATAAGTTATGTAATGTAGAGTACATTTCATACAATCATTGAGATGTTGATCCCTAAGACAACTTCTTTGTATAAGTTTTCTAAGTTTTTCGAGACTATGAAAAATGGAATGTAATGTTTAAAACTAAATTCTCAAATGTCTTCGAGGGCCACAAATTTTAAGCTAACGGAACAAACCCTGAGATAAATTGTGTTACACAATGAAATATTTCAATTTTTTGTTTTCACAATTTTAAAATTTGAACACTTTTCAAATGGCAAAAACATTTTGGGGTAACTTAACAGCCACTGATCATTGGATTATTAGCTTATTTTCATTAATTTCTCGTCAGTTGCTTTTAAATGTGATTTTTTTGAAGTCGAGAATTTCAATTTGAGATCAACTTTTTTGTTTGGATGAAATTAGTGTTGTATGAGTTCGGGTTTTTTCATTTCTATTCAGTTTCTATTCAGTTCTCAAATTTTTTTTTCATTTCTATTCAGTTTTTTTGAGCCAATTTGGTGTCAGTTTCTGTTTATTTTCAGTTAATGATTCAACACTACTGTTTTGACTATAGAAGCGTTGAATTTCTTTGATAAAGGTTGTACTTTATTACAGTTTCAGTGACTTTATGAAGATCTCCATTATATTCAGTTTCTATTCAGTTCTCTAAAAGATTTTTTATTTCTATTCAGTTTTTTGAGTCAATTTGGGCTCAGTTTCTATTCAGTTTGAGTTAACTGAAACAACACTAGATGAAAGTTGAGATGATTTGTGTTCAAATTGCGAGAATAGGATATTTCTTGCAATTTATTGCTCAAAAACCTTATGGTTTGATATTTCGTTTGTGAAATTCAAACCATAAGTTTTTGGAGCATTAAATTACAAAAAAATATATTCTCGCAAATATAATCTTAATTTTAAAGTTGTCAATAGATTTGTTTCCAAATATTTAATTATGTGATAGTGTGTAAAACCTTTTCTTTAAAATATAATATTAATATCAATTTCGCTAAATTTTTGCTGAAAAAAAATACAAATTGTTTCGAATTAAAATTGATTTAATTTCTTAAAAACATAAATTCTGTTAAGATTATTAATTAAAATATGATTTATTAACTAAATAATGTCTATTAACTCAAACTTACAACTGATTACTTGAGTATCTTATAAAAAATGAATTCCTATAAATTTTTACCTGTAATACACCTAACGATAAAGTGTTGTAATATTTAATTTATATAAAAGCTATTTATCACAAATTCATTTAAAGAGTAAAACAATTGCATTTAAACGCATAATCAATTACAGAAAAGACAATTAATTTAAACTATTAGTAAACTCAAAAAGACGTGACTCCAGAAAATTGGCGCAATTCTTCGTAAGTGATCCAAAAGACTAGACTCCAGGGACCCATTCTTTAGATTATATAAACCATTGAGTTTACATTACATTAACATCAAAATAGATTACCTGATCCAACACGGAATGAAACCTTTATATAGAGAGAAAAATCCTTCACCTTTTACTGATTTTACCAAACAGTCGACAGAAGACTTATAAAGAAGACCTCTTCCTTTGCTATCTGTCGGCTGATTCATAATTCTAGTCTTAACCACATCTGCAGGCGTTCCCAATAAAGCTGCGATAAAACCTGAACAAACACTATATATTTGTGTGAAAATTGATGACTTTTTCATAAATGTATACCTGGAAAGTGCGTGTGTGAAGACATTGTCTTTTAATTTTGTGTGTTTTAATATTAAATGTTTAGCCGTATCATAAGTTGTGAGATCTCCTAAATTGACAAAAGCAGCCCTTTGAACATTTGGAGCCCAACCTTTCCAAAGACCTCTAACCCCTCCTTCGGTCAATATTTTCATAAAAGCATGCCTTGCATTACGAACTCTAGGCTCGAGTCCTTCTAATCTTCGTCGGCCTTCCATTTGAATTTGTACTTTAACGAGATCTGCAGGACTTGAAAGGAACTGAGCTGTCATTCCCGCAACCATTCCTCCAATTATTGCTTTCCAAACAGGTATAGTTCGGTCTGCATTCTTGCCCAACAATTCTTCTCTTATATACTCATATAATGTCATTCGAACTCCAGAATAAACTTTAAGCAAAATTTAATTTTGAAAGTATTGTAAAACAATAGGATGAGTACCTAAATGGCGAGCAATGGCTGGAGTAATGCCTTGCCATAGACGAAAAAATCCCTCTTCTTTTACTAAATTTAAGAATATAATTGAATCGCATATTAATTGAACGCATTTATTCTCTCAATTATTTTTATTGAATCATCAAATCCTATACTTCATTAGCAAAACGATTAAAGTAAAAAAGGGTGTAGTTTTGAGACATTCTAGTTCTCGGAAATTATTATCTGCAGTTATATAGAGTCACATCATTTTAGTCTTCATTACACTCAAGTGTCAAAAACATCTATAATATATTTTTTTAATCATTTGTGCAAAAATTCAAAAGCAGTTAAAAGACCAAAATTAGTCATAAAAGTTAATTCAAAGTAAGTGTAACACAATTCATGTTAAAAGTTTATTAATTCCTATGTCTTTCAGTTCAAGTTAATTAATTATCTCATTACAAAACATTCTATGAGTGAGTTTTAATCACTAGAATTTTTTTAGAATCAGCAGAAATATTAATTGATTGGGAATGTGTTGAAAGAAATATTTGAAGAGTTGAAATAATCAATAAACTTCACCTAATTATCAAAAACAGTCTGATTTCCATTTCAAAGCTATAACTTATTTTTATAATTCTATTTATTATTTGAATCTAAACATGTTTTTTGTAGTAATGATTTTTTTCTCTCAGGAGTATAACTCATATTCTTTCATAGCATTTATAGTAATGAAAATATTAAATATTAATGTTTGATTCAAACTGAAAAAACACACGTTCACTAGTATTGAGTCAAATATATGAACTCAAAGCTTGTGATACAATATATTCAGTATTTCTTATGAGATTATATTGTACTCAATAGAGAGAAAATTTAAGTTTGAGAAATGCTCACCAATTCCAAGAGCAGTTCCAGCCATTCCTCTGTGTGGTATAGCTTTTTGTCCTTTAAAACTTTGATTATATAGTGTGAGTGCTTTCTCTCCTTGTATTTGTAATCGACCTTTTCATTAAAGAGTAAATACTATCAATTAATTGTAAACTTCGCTCAAATCAAGTTATAACAAATATTATGAGTTTAATTAAACACTCTTTTGAAACATTAATTTCCACTTATGTTTTCTGAATATACACTAAAAGGTTTTTAAAACTAGAAAAAAACAGTTTTGAAAAAGAGAATTAAAGCTATATTTTCTGTAATTGAAAGTTCGATAATTGTACTAAAACTTTATTGTTTCGAAATGTATTTCATCTTTAGTTAATTTTTAGTTATATTAGAGCTCAAGTTATCAAATGATTAATAGTTTTAATGTTAATCGATCTAAAAAATGATTACACTTTTGAATAAATGAAGATTTTTAATCAATACTTGATTTTAAACAATTTATGAAACAATGAATCATTTGTCAGTCATATATCACAAGTGTTTCAAGTTTTTGAATCTTTCAAGTGTTTAAAAGACTTGATTATGGTTTGAAATAAGAATTAAGACCTAATTAGACATAAAATTGAATTAAACTCATTTATCATTTGTCTCTACCTTTAATCAAATCCAAAGGATACGTAACTGTAATGAAAAGTTATGATACATTCAAAGATGATATTTGAATATAATATGTGAAAAAGTAATAAATATAAGAAATAATATGTAAACCTGTTTCAGAACATGAGGCGGCTAAGAATGATAGTGTATAACGAGCTATAAATGATTTATATCCGCGATCAATAGCCTTCTTTTCATCCAATTTCAACTCTAATTCTTGTGAATGTTTTGGTGATAACGGCTTAAAACTTTCGCCCAAAACCATCTTTTTCTCATTTATTACTTATTTATCGATTCAAAATCTTATAAAAATAACTCAAAACTTTTTTATTCTTCAAAATCAATCAAAACCAGTTTAATTTCAATTTAAAAACATTTTTATTTATAAATTAAACGCAAATCAACAGTAATTGATATTTAATAGATGCAAAAGTTTGAGAAATTAATTAATAATACAATTCGTATAATAATTATTGATATTTTGATTTGAATTCAAGTGTAAAAATCGACGCATTCTTTCACTAATATTTATTTGTTTTGACTTACATTTCAATTGAATATCGATATAATATTGTCTCTTATATTATATCGATATATAATAAATATAATTTCATTTTCATTAATCAAAAATAGATTAAATAAGTTTTAATAATATTTGATAAAAACTAGTAAATAAATATAAAAAATAAATTAAAGGCCAAATGCAATGCAAACTTATTATTGATACCAATATTGAGATCATATCAAAGTTTAATTATATCAAATAAATTACGTCTTTAAAAACAGTTTTGAAATGTTCTAAAAAATGATTTTTTGATTTATCTAATAATTACTTTTTATTCACTATTTACTTATTAATTGAATAAAAAGCTTCTAATGACTAATTAGATTTCACTGATCTTGTATTTGATTGAAAATCTCTAAATATTATTGTGAAACTCCATTCAAAATATAATTAAATTAATGCTTTAGGTTTAGCATAATTTTTAAGAACAGAATTCATAAATTATTCAAATGAGATATAGATGTCTCTCATGTGGTTAGCATTGAAATAGTCATAGCAATGGTTTGATTTATACGCAAAAATCAGTGCTTTTTTCTCCGCCCAAATAGTTCTACGGATTTCCTAATATTTCGCACTTAATATACGTTACAATAAAATGAGATTTTTGTGCCCCTCATTCATCCCATCTTTAGATATTTCACATATAAAATAATAGAATATATATAATGTTAAGGTTGATATTCAAACACTTCAAACCCCTTATTGTATAACGTATTTAAAGTATGATTCATAAGAAGTTATACTGTATTAAAGCGATTGAATCTGTATAACAAATAAAAGTATTTTTATCATTATTTTATTATATTTAACATTTCCATTATTTATAATGTAAAGATTGTTTAAAATTATAATCAATGAAATTATATTTTATTTACTGAATATATTTCTTAATTAAAGTGGTTTTAGTTTTAATTTTATAAATTGTTTTTAACTTAAAGAAAGGATCACTCGTTTTGTGAGTTTAATTGTATTTCTATTTTCACACCCAATACATATTGATATCAATATTAACTGAAAATATTTTTTTATTTATAAATAATTATTATAATAACTGTAAACAAATGACAATTTATTCATAATGTTTAATATTTATGTTTAAAGATATAAATCGTATAATTATTGGCATTTAATTTATTATCGTATTTAAAATCGATAATAGAGAGAATGGAAGCGATTGCCAAACATGACTTCAATCATACCGCAGATGACGAACTCAGCTTTAGAAGAGGAGAAGTACTTAAAGTATGTCTTTTTATAATTAACCATTCATTTGATATGATATAAATTGATTTAACTTTTGAATTAATGAATGTATTAATGAATTGAATATATAATAGGTATTGAATATGGAAGACGACAGCAATTGGTACAGAGCAGAGCTCGACGGCAGAGAAGGACTCATTCCTAGCAATTATATTGAAATGAAAAAACACGAGTATTTATTAATTTATTTATTCGTTATTCAAATTCAAAGTTAAATAGATAATAGATTTCACATTAAAAATAATGTTTTTAGAAATGAGGACAAAATGAATAGAAGCTATTTTTAGATAGATTTAGGATAAGTTTTGAAATAAAAATAAAACTAAAAAAGTAATGGTTTAAATAGGGATAAATGCTTATTATATTAATAAATGATTTGATTTGATAGTTGGTATTACGGACGGATTACTAGAGCTGATGCTGAAAAGTTGCTTTTAAACAAACATGAAGGAGCTTTCCTTATTAGGGTCAGTGAAAGCTCTCCCGGAGACTTCTCTCTATCTGTCAAGTAATTCAAAATATATATCACTTTCTCATCATAATCAATAACTAATTAAATGTTTATCAGATGTGGTGATGGTGTTCAACATTTTAAAGTCCTTCGCGATACTATTGGAAAGTTTTTCTTATGGGTCGTCAAATTTAATTCACTCAATGAATTGGTTGAATACCATAGATCTGCATCTGTTAGTCGTTCTCAAGATATAAAGCTCAAAGATATGCATCCCGAAGAAGTGAGTCTTTTATTATCTATTTATCTCTCTATTTCACTCTTTACTTTCACTTAAAGGCTAACCAACTAAGTATTGGTTAGGGTTTCATACTTTTGGCTCAACTATATTTCATATTGACTTCAATGGCTTTCTTATTAAATCACTTTTAATTTGGATTTAATTAATATTTTTCAAATTAATTATAAAGCTCTTAAAAATTAGAATTTTTTGATCAATAAAATAACTATTCCTTTGGTTTGCAATGATTTATATTAATTGTTTATATAAATAATAAAACATTTATTTAACAATAATTATTTGCTGATTAATACCAGATGTGAAAAATTAGTTTAGAATTTCTATAAAAATGAGTCTCTAATTAATTTGTGCTTTAATTTAACGAAAACTTCACGAATTCTCACCAAAACTGAATATTATATAATTTAAGTCAAATCTTGCTTTTATTTGAATGTTTTAGTCTTAATAGTAATTAATTTTGATTTTAAATAGTTTTTGGTTCAAGCGATGTATGATTTTCAGCCTCAAGAAACGGGTGAACTGGAGTTCAGACGCGGAGATATAATAACAGTAATCGATAGATCGGATCAGAACTGGTGGGAGGGAGAGATCGGATCCAGAAGAGGATATTTTCCTGCGACTTACGCTTTGCCATATCATGCATGAGAATATGTCGATATATGTTAAATGATATAAATATTAAGCAAATTTCTAAATAATTATTGCGTGAATTTTTATCTAATACTAAGTTTACTATCAAATTAATTGTGTTGCGAACAAAGCAAAACATTTCAACTGTCGTCACATGAAATCAATTCAAGTTTTGCCTCATTTATGATATAAACTGAGATTTAACACGATTTCTTTGTTCTTTCTTCCAATTTATAGGAAAGTTAATTATGTAAAACATGTATATTGAGTATCATTTCTGTGGAATATATTATAACATTTTTATAGCTAAACAAAGTTATATTCGTTAGTTCTCTATATTTCGCAGTTTTGAGACTATAAAGAAATCCACTTCTCTTTTATTCAATTGTAGATAATTTTATCAATTTATTTTCAATTCTATTACGTTTACATTATATTCAATGTTTATCGTATTGCGAAATCACAATAAACAGCGTTTTAAACGTTCGCTTAACTTTTCTCTACTTTTATTCATTCTTATCAAGTATTTTTCAAGTTTGCATAAATAAATACACTTTTGTCATCAATTTTAATCAAATTCTGAGTACTTATTAAGTATCGAAAATCAAATTTTATAACAATGTTCAGCATTTAGTACAAAAAGGCGCCAATAAGTCGATGAACTTATAATAGAATCAATTAATCAGGTTTTGAATAAATTGTTTTTATTGAGGAAAATGAAGATTTATTGCAGACATTTATAATTCTAAATTTGATCGAACTCTAATTGAAGACAAATAAGTGAATGAACGCATGCCACGAAAGGCTATAAGACTAATGACTGTTATTTGAAGAATCGCTTAAAGTCAGAACAGCTTGAATTGATTGAATGACTCGAATCAAGTTTTCTCACATTATTGATTCTTTGAAACCTCTTCAGTATAGATAATATTGATTCAATACTCATTTGAAATACCGTTATCTCTACGTTATTAATGCAAACATTTTTGATTCATTGAGAACAGAATCAATTTGATGTTTACAATATTTTGAAAATCGATTTCTCAAAATAAATATATTGACAGTTTATTTTCTCAGATTATTGTGTGATTTCTATGAATACTTATCGACTATTATTTCAATGAAATTGACGATAAAATGAATAATTTATAGACTAAAATAGAGTAACATGACTGAAATTCTTATGATGTTTTATTAATTTTGTGAACTTAGAATGTAATCGATTCTAACTCATCAATAATCTCATAAAAGATTTAGTTTTAATCTGATTTGCACTTTAATTGCACTTCATTTTAGTAACAAAAGGATGTATAGAATCAAAAGGATGTGGAATATAGTGACTAATGGAATCCAATTTCCTATTTCTGATTAACAAATTTTAATTTAATGATAAACGATAGCAAAGCCTTTGAGTGCAACAATTTTTGTATGTTCTATAGAAGAAACAAAATTCATTATAACTTTTTGAGTAATATTAAATGCTGAATAAGCAGTCTTTCCCAAGGTCTCAACTCCCGGAAGGTGTCATATTTGAATTTTCTTCAAATCTTTGGTAGGGATCAAACTCATGGGATTTGAATTTGAATCACAACTATTCATTCCCTTCAAATAACCTCTATTTTCAATATCAAAATTCTATAGAAGTAAAAAATGAATTATAATAGTAAAATGCTAATGAAGTAAAACTTCTATGAATTTCTATGAAGCTTACCATTTATTAGAATATTTTACTTCTATATTTAATTGGATACTTAGTGAAAAGTTTATGAATTATGCAAATTCAATTAATAATTCAACTTCCATATTAGTTCCATTCCGTAATAGTTACGGAATAATGTTTTACTTCCGTATTATTTTTGTGTTTATTAAAAAGAATATCAATATTTGAAATATAGATTATTCGTCTTTTTTAACTCCTGAAATGGTTGAAAGTTTCATGTTTTCATTTTAACAAAATTTTTATTTAAAAATCTTCGGGCTTTTCGGGCCAACTCTTTCAGCCT
>JAQFXV010000339.1:0-25156 GCA_034694065.1 Camisia spinifer
TTTTATAAAAATATGCGAAAAAAATAAATATTTTCTGCGAAAGTTTTATACCAAAATTCCGTTTAAAAGTACCGAAAGATAATAGTATTTGATCTGCATATAGAACACATAATTATCTCAAATTCTATAACAAACCTAAAAAATTTAAAATCTATCAAAATATTTAGAGTTAGTTAAAAAATAGAGAAACTAATATTTATTATATGATATAATTTATATCATCAATTATTTCAATTTAAAAATCATTTTTCACATTTTAAATCGTGTAAGAGTTCAATACAGTAATAAAATGTTGAGGAAATTGGTATAAATGTCCCTCTTTTTCATTTTTTGTCAAGTCTTGTGTTAAGTCTAGGTGAGAAGTGAGAAGTGGTCACCTATTTGTATGTTATGATATTTCACTTTTCAATATTTGCTTTAATTGTCATTAAATCGAATTTTTCTGTATTCTAAAAAGTAAGTTGTAAATCATAATCGTATTAACTATTACTACCCAATAATATTATTATTATTTTTACCTAAATTAAGATTCAATTTAAGTTAATTTTAATAAATAATTATCACAATTCAGCGATATTTTCAAATTATGTTTTCATTGAAGAGTCGAACAAATTATGATTTCAAACGTTAACTACTATTTAAAAATTTATAATTTTATTTAATTAATCCTTGAAATGACAAATTATGTTCAACTAAAAACAGAAGATATCATAATTGAAAAGATGTTTTTTCATTGAATTTGTTTAGAAAACTCCTTCACCTTCTGTTTGTCCGGCGGTTATCAATACTATCTATAGCTATTGTTATGTTTGCCGTTTATTTAATGGTGACTATAATTCAATTGAAGCGATGCAAACATTTGTTGAGAGTTGTCCTCAACTTTCACATAATATAAATTGTGATGATTTAAATAAATCTTTAGAGATGTGTATTCAACAAGTGATGAGAGACCAGAGCTCACAATTTGCAATTAAACTCCTTTTTGATGTCAAATGTATTATTGAAGGCCCAAAACTAATGATTGATAGCTATGAAACACCTGATTATGTTTTACGTGCTTTGAGTGATTCGATATTCACTATGAATAATGTGAAAAAAAAGTGTTCAAAACATAAGAGAAAAGCCTTGAAATTAGATTTAATTATGAAAAAGTTAGAATTCTATTTAAGTTGGTCTGTGACTAATGGCTTGTTTTTGTTCAATTCTTTGAATTCAATCGATCTCATAATTGGTAAGTTTATTATAAGTTTTGTTTATAACTTGAGATATAAATTATAATATATTTCAGATTCAATGCTATTAACCGAAGACACCCATAATTTGCATAATTCTAATGAAGATTTTCGAACAAAATTACACCAAAAACAACTTATTGAAGAAATCACTTGAAGGCGAATAAAAACAACTGATTATTCTGTGATTGAAATTCATCAGAACGTGAGTCTCGAATACGATTTGAGCTTTATTTTCAAAAACAACTATAATCTCGTGAAATCGCTTTTAATGTAATTTCCCATATGTATTAAGTGTAAAGATAAAGATTAATAAAAATTACTAACAAATTAATTTTATTTTCACCGAATACTAATTATATTTTTACAAAAATATATATATATTTTTCTCTCTCGAGGCCATCAAAAAATTGAAAGAAATTTAATGAAAAGTTCAAATGAATTGAATTATAAACTGATTGTTCACTTAATATCTTATCTTTAAGTTTTAATGATTTGAATTAAAAATTCTAGTCCCACATCTCTCACAATTTTATTGATCAATAAACTCATAGTTTTATTAAAAGTTGTTTTTCCGTTTAAGTCTTGATTTGCATTAAATCATTGAAATATTCAAAAGTAATATTTCATATTTCAAATGTAAGGTCATCTCAAACATAAACATAGTTATCATTTTATAGGAATGACAAAATCTAATCTTAGTTTTTCATCATTTAATTCCTGCACTAAATTAAAAAATGAATTCAAAATTAATGTAAACAAATAATCATTAAGTGCTTTCTTTAGTTAAACTTAAATTTTGGTTTTCAGCCAAAGCTTATTTCTTTTCCATTTTGTTGAGAAATGTTTCGCTTTATTTGTCGTCTTTCTATTTGAGTTCTCTGAGAATCTCTTTTGATATTCACTTTTAACGATAATTTTTTGTTATTCTTTACCGGTTGTACTCTTAATAGTCTTCTTCGTTGTATAAAAAAATTTCTTTTATTAATTCTACTTCTAGAGAATGCAAACGGTCCTAATGTCGAGCCTTTTATTTAATTTATTCAATTAATATTAAATGTTTTTATTTCTCTAATAACACTATTAAATACCTAAACCTCCATTTCCACCGCATCCACACCCGCAACCGCAGCCACTATTCAATAATCCCGGGTTTAGTATCGCATAATTTGGAAAAAGAAATCGTTTTACTCTCTTCTTAAGTCTTTCTTTTTCATTATTAACATTATTGTTATTTTTTAATATTTCATTTGAATTTTTGCAATTATGATCATTTACGTCAAATGCAATACATTTTATTGAATCAAAAAATATTATAAAAATAAAAATATATTTATGCAAAATATTTCCGTTTTTCAACAGAAACATAATGAAAACTTAATTCATTAACACTTCAGTTAATTATGTCTTATATGAAAGCAAATATATTAAGCTTTTATAGCTTTTTGTCGCAAAAGTTATTTTTATATGAATTATATTTTTGAAAAATGAGTTCATTCTTTTCGTGATAAAAATTGATTGAGTTATTTAATTATCTATTTATTTAGCTTTGTTTGGTATCAATTAATTGGAATGAATTTTGTTTATACTATATTTATATCTAAATATTTTTATTATTGGTCTGAATATTCACTTTTGATAAATATTTAAAGGGTTCTTTTTCCAATTATATTATCATATTTTGTTATTTTCAGTCAATTATCGATTTTTTAATATACATTTAATAAAAATGTAATCAAAATTTCTCTTTAACGGTTGCCATAATGTTATTCCAAATTTATATCTTTGAATTAGTTATTAAATAAGAAATGCAATTAATTTAAAAAGTAAATGATAGTAATTTTGGGAAAAACTCTATTTCTCAATTTATATTATGTTTTGCTGACGAGTCAGTTTTTGGCTGTTTTTCAACTTTTTAAAGAATTTTCGCAATTTTTTTCTTGAATGAATAATTAACTTCATTAAAAGTTTTATTGCAATGAATAGCGCTTGTATTACAGTTATTAATACATTAAAATTCAGGAATTTATTATGAAGTTTATTGAAATACCTATAATCTAATCATTTCTGTATATATAAAGTCATCTCATTATATAATGATAGAGACCGAAAGACCATAAATACTCAAAATGAATCTAAATTTATGCATTAAATGAGTCGTTTTTTTTGACATCTAATTCGGAATTTTCTGTTCTATATTAGTTTAATATGATTTGAAGGTTCTGATGAAGAAATTTGATTTTTGAGATGCTTTTTGCTCTACTTTTCAGTTTTTGGGGTAATTGGGATTTTATTATGATTTAATTTATTAAATTTTATTGCGTGCGAACAGACTGAGCACTAAATTATTACAAGGTTTTGATTATGTTTCAGGAAAAGTAATTTTAAACTCAAATTAGAATTAAATGTTAACTGAAATTTCTGAAAATACTTTTCAATAAGTCTTCTAAAATCTTATGAGTTTTTGTTATTAATGCTAAAATTGTGATTAATTATATGAAACTTATATCTTATGAGCAGAACCGCTGGTTTCAAACCTGTATCAAATTAAGTCCTCGAAAATGTTAATCTCAAACTTGAATATAGGTTTGAGGCAATCATTATTATATTGTATTTTTGCTTGACTTAAACTCATCTAAACCTGATTTGATTTCATCTTTTTGATGAATCTTTCATTCAAAATAACATTAATTCACTTACACTGTATATAACTTATGATTATTATTAATAATAAACTTTTATGTTGAATTCTGTTTTGAATTCTGTTTTCATTTAATAATAGATTATAAACCTTTAAGATTAACTGAAAATAAACATTATTTTTCAATAAAAGTTGAATTTTGCTTCTTTCAATCTAAACAATTTCTTTAATCAGTTCATTAATAAATTGCTTTTTTCTCATTCATATGAATTAGAATTTAATAATGAAAATATGATCGGAGATGTAATTCTTGACTCGATTGCAAAAATGAATTAATTTCTAATTGATTTTTTTCATCAGGTTATTGTTGATAATAATTTGATAACTTTTGTCAATAAAATTGATGTCTCAGAAGTTTGTATTTTCAATAAACGTATTAATATATACTCATCATTTATTTTATTTCTCATGTATAAGTTCTTGCGGTTAAAAACAAAATCCTGTTTTAATCTTAAAATTGATATATTGCCCAAAATGATTAGTATTTATGATAAGGTATAAAAAGTTGACGTAAAGGGTTATCCCAAACTTAATTTCGCAAAAATTCAGTAGTTTTTAAATCTTATTTGTTGATACATTTCCTTGAAAACAAATTTCAACGAAATTTAATTAAATTTATCACAATTTTATTATCACAAAATAATTTTGAAAACTATTTTAGAATATTGTCTACAGTACAGGTATTTTTAAACTAATTAAAACTTTAGAAGCAATGCGTTCCTATGCTAGCGATTGGATGCCATTTCGCTGTTTCTAAAAAGTCTGGTCTAATAATATCATTCCAGTGTTGAATTCCTGATATAGTAGTATTGGGACCAATCAATACCTGTCCAATTACTCCGTCTTTTGTATAACTTTTTCCCTGCATTATCAAGAACTGAATCCAATATTTATTGCTTTCAAATGATTGAACATCAAAAATGAATGGTTGGTTCCAAATCGGCGAAACTCCTGCCGCAGGTTTGGTTTCTTTATAATTAACGGCATCGTTATTCCGAAGTAAGTTTATAATAACATAGTATTCTGAAAATCAGAATATGATTGAATTTTTTAATATCAAATATTTATAATTTATTTAAAGTCATACCAGGTTTAGTTATTTGAAAATTACTATAACTGATTGACTTATTGAATAAGTTCTGCCCCTTTCTTATGATAACTTTTATTCTTTCAGCCTCGGGTTGGTATTGAAGTTGAATAAAAAGATAACCGAGTTTTCCAGCCATTAATAGAGGACCCTTTCATGCAAATAAAATTTTATAATCAATATTCGAGTAATAATATATGATTTGAAAATTACTCTTTTTCCAGTGCGAGGACACGCTAATGACAATTTTTCATTTAAAACGAGTTCCACGTCTGGTTCTAAATCAGGTCTCGATAGAGGAACCCATAGGTCTCCAATTAATTGACGTTTAGATAGTTGTTTGCGTTTTACATAGACTGATATTCTTAATGTTAGACTTTTTATTTGTTCAAAATTATAGGGAGAGAATATACAGTCCTCTTCATATTCAGGATTCAGAGACTTTTTTATCACATTTGTGTGATATGAAGAAAGTTTTTCGCTGTAAATAAAGTTATGGGTGAATAAAACATCAAATCTATCTCATAATAATTTTTAGTTGTTTCTCTAGATTTATGTTAATTATTCTTTATTTATTCATTTGTAATATATTTATTACTGAATAACTCTTTCTCATTAATATATAAACAAAGTTCATTTTTTAAAATAACTATTCTGTTTACCAAATTATTAATATTAACACAAATTCAATGTAATATAAACTTATTATTATTCTTTTGATTCGAATATAGGTTTTTATTTACAATTATTGTAGATTTTTATGAATTTATTGTAAATTTCCTTTATTATGAGTCATGAAATTTATACCTCTGCTCAAGTATTTTTAGAATATAATCTACACTTTGAATATAAAATATAATTTATTTTTATTACCTGTCAGTAATCAAAGTTATTTTCACAAAAGACGAACAATTTTTTCTGAACTGAAGCGGCAAATTAGTAACACGACTAATATGCAGCTTAAGAGTAGAGTTTGGACTCATGTAAACCAGTTTGAAGTCAATGGCAGGCAATTCATTATTGGTATTTTCAAAATTTGATGCTTCAATATCATCAAAACCATTAGTATTTAATGATAAATCAGTTTCATATCTCATTAAACTGTTCTCTATATTCTGAACTGACATTAAGTCTTTATTATAGAATTGTTGGCTCATATTTGAAGAAAATTCTGTTCCATCACTTTTTTTGTAATTTAACTTCAAGTCATAATCGGCTTTTAATTTCATATCCGTTTGTTGATTGATTGGTATCGCTATATCTGGCGCTTCTATTTTAGGGCCATTTATGTTCGGAAGAATAATAAGTTGCGATTTTTCGATTCTTTCATAATCATTGCGTCTTTTCTTATAATGACTCAGTTTTACTGTTAAATATATAACTAATGATATCAAAAATGAAATAATAAATAATCCAATTATTATTATGACTACCATTCTTGATGTTAATTAAGTTCAAAGTTATTCAAAACTAATATTTATTTTTAAACACATTATAGCAAAAAACAATCGCACATCCGATATAAGGGTAGTTTTGTTCAATAGCTTTGAATAAATTAACGACATTCGAAAAAAAATTTGCGACCAATGTTTGAGTCATTCAACGAACAAAGAAATATTGAACCAAAAATATATATTTCGACTTTAATCTTAATTTATTATAATTCTAAGCAATTATCATGATATCTATTAAACTAATAATTCATTAGTTCTAAACTGATTTATATGCATGTTTGTGAGCATTCAATTTAAATCAGGAAAAGAATTTATGTCGGTTTCCGTTAGAGTTTTTGTTGGACTTTTAATCTTTATCTATTGAACAAACTTTTAAATGTAATTTGGATTTATATCAATTTTTATATGCACTTTATATCTTATTAATTATCTATTTGTGTATTGGTTTCACAATAAAGATTATTCATATATTTTAAAATAAATGTTCACTCAATTATTATAAAATTGGATGAAATAGAATAGAATTCAATCTTTATCATAGTTCTGACTTTTTTAAAAGGCCTAAAATTCTATCGGAATTCTGGCATAATTTTGTTTAAAAAAATCAGAATTAATTTCGGAATAATTTTTATCTTTTTAGGGTTCAATGTTTCGAGTTTATGGATTCATAAGTTCTCGATACTGATTACTCATTGACTACAAAACACAGGATAAAATATTGTGAATTTTTTTTTTGTAAATTCATTATTTTATTGCAAAACAAGCTTTAATGCAAATATTATGGCATTCTTTTTTGTGAAAGATTTAGTTCTGAAAACGCCTTTCATTTGAAAAACATGTAATTTTCGAAATGGAAGGAAAGATATCAGTTTTTGAAAACATCGGATAATTTTGAAAAATGATCAGAGTTTTGAGAAAATAAACATGCTCTTAATTAGCTCCTTACTCCTTGGTTTATGCATTTCTATAAGTTTCCGATTGTTTTATACATCAGAGAAACGTTATAATTTCATACAATGTCAGGTCTCTGTTCATTATTCAATGAATTTTTTTCTACGGCATCAATTACGAGATACTCACATAAGTAGGTCTAATAAAAAGTATTGTATGTTTAGTACTGTACGTAAGGAACTTATAATAGTATTTTATTAACTTTTGCGTTTATTCAATGCTCTTTCAGTTATATTGAGTTTAACTTTGCTTTTAAAATGTTTTTATGCTTTAAAGTGAAGGTCTTTCCAGGATTTCTAATAATTATTATCCTTTTTATTGACTAATTTTTAATTGATTTATTTACGATAAAAATTTGTTTTTAGCAAAATATATCATATACATGTCTGATAATTTTTTTCAAATTTACATTAAAGGTCAGTCAGTCTTATTTTTAGAATGTTTTTCACTTTATTACTTATGAATAATTGATAAATCATTATAAGTTGAAATATTCAAAAGACAGTCTACGATAAACACTTTAAATGTTTTGAAGTGAATCTGATTTATATCTAAAAGACTGTTAATTAAAGAAACACCAACCTTGAAATGCCGATCTAAGCAAATTAGATTCTCATTTCACGGGATTTCGTTATTTTTGTTTGTAAAGTTACTGTAAATGATTCTTATTCAGAGAATGAAGATTGAATTGGTCATTTAGTATTTTTAAAGCTCGAATTACGGTTATAATGATATAAAACTTGATCATTTTCTGGATTGAAAAAATCTAAAAAATTATTTGTAAAATTTTAAAGAGAGTTTGAGCCTATGAGATACTCAATTAAGCAACGAATTTGATACTTTTCTTAATTTTAAACCATTCATAAATCTTGATCAAAATTCAATATGAAAACTAAGGAAAATGAAATACTTATCCAATTTTGTGCCGGGATCCCGAAGTGCTTCCCGGGAATTCGAGATTCCCGGTGAAATTCGACTGTTTATAAATGTATAGACATAATTTAGTAGAACCCACAAACTTATCCAATACAAATACTATTAATCATATGCATTGTTTATTCTTCAATTTAAATGATTTGAATTCAAAACATGATTAACTATTTTTTTCATAAGTCATAAGTCAATTGAATGCATAAATTTTTAATGATTTCATTTTATTTCTCACAAAGAAGGAAATGAAAAGTTAGATGAAGTTTTGTTTAATTAAATAGTTATGTCATTTTCGTAAAACGAATGTATTATAAGAAAGACAAACACATAAAGTATGGCTCAATTATATAAAAAGAAAGACTTGTTTGAATTGATGATGAATTGGTTGATAACATATATTAGTCATGTTTGATAATATTGTACAAATCAGATTCATCGTCGAATTGAATCGCAGGCTTGTATTCATTCTTCTTTTTTTCTTTGTCGGTCAACTTTTTTCCATCGCTAGGCATGAACTCGACCTGAGATACCAAAGAAGGAGGCATTTGCCAGTGTCTACCACTTAGCCCTCGCATACCTCCGAGGAAAAAACTGGTTAAACCAACCGGTAATTTAGACTTAATTATATTATTATTATTGTTTTTTTGATGATTAGGTGTTTCTTTTTGAATACTATGAGCTTCAAAGGTTGGGAATGAGGGCCAATTGGGTTGCCCTATAGGTTGTGTTCTCTTTAAATAAACCACAACTCGATTGGGCTCTTTTGCTTTAACTGGATTATGAAGGGCGAGATCTGATGATAATTGTTCCCAAAATCCTCCTCTTTGTAAGCCTGACATTCCGCCAAAAAGCCATGAACTAAATCCATGCGGATATGAATAAGGATATGGACGCGGAGACAAATTTATAGTCAAATCTTTATTGCCAATCACTTGAGCTCCTGGTTGTACACCATCTGCTCTTGAAATCGGATAAACTATTGGTTGAAAATTAGGTGGCGGTAAAACATAAATGGGATGCAAATCACTTGAATCGTCACTTTGACTGTCTTTCATTATTCTCTGTTCAATGTATTGTTCGTCAGGAAACATAAGATTATCGAACCTGTTATTCGATGAGTCGAATAAAGGCTCTGTTCGTTGGTATTGAGCGCCTGTCGGTATTCTTCTTGATGTTTGATATCTCGTAATACTTTTAGGAACTGTTCCAATTGATGTCATTATGAATGGAAATGCAAGCGAACATTTCATTAACACAACAGTTAAATATATAAAACATAATATGAAATTCATTTTTTACTTTAAATTACAGATTCAATGATTTTAAAATATTTCGATTTAAATAATAGCTTAATTGAAGAAAATCAATATAATTTGTAGTGTTTTTTACTCTTGATTACAATTAAATTTGAAAATAACTTAAATAAAAATGATTGCAATACTGAGTTTAATGGAGAGAAAGTTAGTAGAAGTCAGTGAAACACTTGTGTCTGTTTAGAAGAGAATTGCAAAAGTCATTTGTAGGGATGATCTTGAACTTGAATGAATAATTAGTTCCTGTTTTTCCTGTTTGCTTCTCTCACTCAAAGCTCTCAATCTTTCTTCTGAGCTCTTCGTTAAGTGCACTGAACTTAAATGGTCCAAACCTTACCTCCAAATTATCAATAAAGAAAACTTGGTTTCAAATTGAAAAGTCTTTTAAAACTATACATTAATAAGACTTAAAACCAATGCCAACAAATCTTCTACTTTTGACAATATAATAACATAGAAAGGCTTTATTTTTCTCCACAACTTCTTTTTTGTTGGTTTTTCGACCCTTTGCTGGAATGTTGAAAACTTGTAAGTTTGCTTTCACTTAATTATCAAAGTTATTGCCAGTCTTCCAATCGTGCAAATCATGCGATCGTATAATTATAGTTAGACTTTAAAGCGAATGACCACTAAGAATGCAGACATCAGAATATCAGACATATAACAATACTTTACGATTGTTTAATTATAATTTTGTGATCAATTGCTTTATAATATGACCATAAATTTAGTGATCATTAGAATCATAATAACCAAAAACAAACTCTTCAATCACTTTATTTTTCACTTCAAACTGAATGTAAAGGGCTTTTTATATCCTTTTAAAGCAATGTTGGAAAGTATAGTCAAAGATTAGAAACTACTTTTTCTTATACCAAATATTTGCTGACCTTCAGGAATACGTCACTGGAAAAAAGCAACAAAAACCCAGAGCTTGATTATTATTATGATCGCAATGCGTGTATTTTCAACAGTAAACCACTTACTTATACTGTAGACCCGATATTATCGTCTTTTATTGAGAATTCATATCACGAAAACATTGGCGACTGAGAATCGCATATCTGGTCATATTAATGATATAACTGACAAACCACTAATTCATTTCAATATTAATCATAGCTAACCTCTACAAATTCATGTAATTTTTGGTATTTTTCATGCAAATGATGCTCTGCACAAATTAATGCATCAAAAATAAGTTGAGAAATAGTCTGAAAAAGTTTTTATATATTGAAATCAAAGACTCATAATTAAAATGTTATCGATGTTTGAAACAAGAAGCTCTCTCTTATTTAATGTTTTCTTAAGATCGAGGTGATGGTCAACATAAGGTCCTTGATTTTTCACTAAAAGTTGAGTTGACAACAGTTGAGTTATGTACCAATCAAATCAAACTATAAGTTTAACTATACATTTGCTAAAATCTTAAAGTAATTCTTATGAATCTGATTCACTCATACCTTAACACATATACTTTGCATTACTGTTAAGTTTGAGCTATAATTTTGTCCCTCTTGTTCTTGAATTGTTTCAATTAGAGTCAAGTTCTGCAGAACAAGAATAATGGCTTACATTGAAATCTTGATTGGTTTTGAAAATATAAATTATAATCTCCAAATAGCAATTAATTTTACTTTTTCCATCACTTTTACATAAGTTAGCAAACTCTATAAAGAATCTTAAACTTTTCTTTTGAGGATTATCATCATTATCAGTAGAGTTTTTATTTTAAGGAATTATTTCAAAACCATGCAATGACTCTATGATCAGAAAATATTTTAATTCACTAAACTTCTAATTATTTGTTTTCTGATTCACAATAAAACCCAACACAGTATCAACAGAGGGCTTATAAAACTAAAATAGACATTGTTCAAAAGTGTAACAATTCAGGGATAAACCCGAATATGCTATCAAAATATATCTGAATCGTTTGAATCCCATTAACTTTAGAATTCAAGAATATTTTCTGGAAATAATTTACTTAGCATTACATATGAACTGTTTTACGAACAATAAAAAATGGGGAAATTTGAGGTTAACATCAACTTCTTTATATTTGCACAATTTATTTATTGCTTTATTTTAATTTGAGATTTAATAAAGACGTCAAAAACAAATATTATCTCTCATAAAAAAGCTTTTTATTCTTATTTGAAAGTTTAGTTTATATTTTGTAAGAGAATATAAAACTTACTTTACATAAATAAATATATTTGGATTTTTTACCGTAATTTAATTTAACTTCACTGCAAATGTCTGCTCAAGTTGTCTATAAAATAATGATTGAAAATTCAAATTAGAATTTCCCAAAAATAACATTATAGCTCTTATTCATCCATTGCTGTAATACTAGAATAATTCAATCATAAATTATTCAGAAGCTTTCGATTCTATATTCATTTTATTTCAAGTCTCGACACACGAATTATAAACTTTTATTTATCTCATTGAAAAGTTTGGTATTTTTTGTGATTTAATTCCTTTCACGAGGGTTTTATTGACGCCTAAAAATAATTATATAACTCTGAGATTAGAACTAAATATAAGATTGTATGCAAACAATTAAGACATTCATTTATTTGAATAACAAATGCGAAGGATTACCAACGATTGAATGCTTTTAAATTAATTTAAATGTAATTCTAACTTATCATTATTTTATTATTTTGTTATTCTAATGTCTTATAAATTTAGGTCAGGGCTGAAGGTATTGAACAATTTGATGGATTAGTGAATGCGACACTACTAACATTGATGCACACATACACTCATGACATTGCTTAATAAGACATCAGATGTGTTTCACAGATAGACTCAAATTAATCAAATGAATCAAAATGGGTTAATCGTCTAAAATATCAATTAATAAAAGCAAAGCTCTATTATTGCAAAATAACTTGAATTTACAATTATATATCATAACAGAATCTTCTTTAAAAGTTAATTTCAATGTGACATTTACAGAGTACACCCCATGTGTCGGTCAAACGAAATGTATACCTAATCCCTGTAGCGGAATGACTGAGATTTAAAAAAAAAGATAAATCACTTGAACCGAACTGTATAAAAAATGTCGAATTTCGGGAAATTTTGAGTGAAATTATAGGATTTGAAGGAAGAGTAAAAAATGTTGAAATTTGCTGTAAAAATTTAAAATTGAAAAAAAATTCAAAAATATGATAACATTCTCTCAAATACAGTAATTGTCTTATAAATGAGATAAAAAATGTGCAAGAACTCCACTTATAAGCTGCCGCTTGATTTAGGCAAAAATTTAGAAATTGTGCTGTCCTCCACCTTCCCAATAAAAAGTGGAGCTTGGTGAATATTGATGAGACAATGAACCTGTAATGAGCTAATCAAAAAAGATATTCAACTGAAATACTCAATATCGTTGTTCTGGATGATTAATACATTATGCCTTAGAGTGAAAATAGCTGAGAAAAAATCATAGTCGAAAGTTATAAAAGTTATTTTTACGACTTAAGGCTTATAAAATTATATTAAGTTTAAAAAACTCTAGTTTCGCTTTTGAAAAACAAAATTGAAAAAGCATTCAATTTTGATCATGAAGTTCAATTTGCTTAAAGTTAGAATTCAAAGCTCGAGGGAATAGAATTAACTGACATCTAACAAACTTATTTTACATCATTTCTTTACACACAAAGAAGAGATGATTGTAAAGTTGCCACTATTTTGCTACTAAATGATGAAATCAAAATTTATTAAATCATGTATTATTTCAGATGTAATAATAAATATATTAATATAACAACTTTAATATTAATCGAGTCATAATTTCAAGTTGTTGTCCGTTTGCATTATTAGCAACACTTTTTTTATTTTACTAAAATAGATGAGAGGATCATATTTTTGAAAATTACATTGAATAGCTTTAAGTGAGAGCATTGCACCTAAATATACTTTTTAGGATTATACCCCACTTCGCTAAATTCTGTTTCACTCAATTTCACTTCGCTTTAAATATTTATATAATATTATTTGAGTTTACGATCTTATTTGAAAAACTTTTAGTCTTATTTCTATTAAGCAGTAAATGAACAAATATTTATTAGGTTTTAGAGATAAAACAAAAGCTTAGTAATACAAGAGTTTTAATAATAATTTTTTCAAATATTTATTGTAATTAAATGAATAAAAATTGAAATTAAATGGCTTTTCGAATAAATTGAATTTAAGTTGCAGTAATAACTAAAATAGTTATGTAAAATATTTTAAAAATAATGTTCATTACATAAGGGATTCAATTGTAACACATGTTGCATAGAGCTAGAGTTTTTAATTTAATCATAAATGTGTTTATAAAATTTAATGTACGTACACTCACATAAGAAAATACTGTATTTCAGCGAAATGGGAAGACACCAATTTTTATGTTTCAGATTTTTTTGTGGGTGAAGGTGGGAGGGGTAGACATATTCATAAATGGATACGCTCAGCGCTCGGGGAAATTTAGACGCTCGACAAATTTCAAGCGCTCGCGCTCGGGGTACCGAGCGTTTAGCATGCGGATTTTGAGAATGCAAGGGTTAAAATGTTATTTAAGTCTGCTTTTTCAAAAAATTCATTTTAGTTTGTTTTAAAACCAAAGTTCATCAACTTTTTTGAAACAATTGTTTGCATAGGAATAACGAGTGTTTTTGAAGTTTCTTAAACATTGTGATCAATGACATACTGACAAAATTCATAACTAACGCTCAGCGCTCGCGGAATTAGAAACGCTCGAGCGTTGCCCATCACTGGACATATTGCAGACTTTTTGTGGTGTTATAACTAATTTTGTTTAACAGCCCTTTACTTAAGGAACTATTAGGATTTCGTCACTATATCATAAAAGATATAGTTTCTTAAATTATTTAAAAAAATAATGTGTTAAATGTTTTTTCAAAACAAAATTTCAAGAAACTATCGACTGTTGAGTATGAGTTTCATAATCATTATTTCATTTTATTAACAAAACTATGACATTAATTAAAAAGCAATCGAATCATTATTTGGCGCCTTTTCTATATTCAACTCATTAGATATAATCCACTCATTACGTTATGCTGTCTGAGGAAGAGGTGGTCAACAGCTTAATCAAATCTCAATACAACTTAATGTTAAAAACAGCCTAATATTGTGTGGGGTTTTCAATATTGTATTATAGCGTAACCTAATGTGTAAATATATTATTTATAACTTAGTTTGTGTTCAACTCTAACACACGTATTGTTACAAAATATTGACTACTTTTAACTTTACTTTCATTAAAAAGTTTAGTTAAATATCAATTGTATTGTATTTCATCGTATTATTTATATATAACTTTTTCATTCAATTTTAATTATTATTGAATTAATTCAATATTCCATTTGTTTATTAAATGAATATTTACTAAAATAATAGTCATTTAATATTTTCTATTATTTTTGTGTTTTTATTATCAATATTTTTTATAATTGTTTGTCATTTAATAAGTATTCCATTTATTTAAATAAATATTGATATTGAAGAAAATCATTTATATATTTGAAACCAATAAAAATGACATCAAATTATTCGAAAGAGAGAGAAGAGATCGAAGACAATGAGAATGACATTGAGATAATAGATGTTAAGAAAAAGGGTGAAAATAATGATAAAAACGAAGAAATAATAGAAATAAGTGAAACGCCTGAATACAAACTCAAACAAAACAGAAAATCGTGTGATATTTCGACAAAACGTGAATCAATTGATTCTCCCATTAATTTACCAAAAAATGTAAATAAAAGAGTATTTGTTGACGAAGAAGAAGAAAATGAAAGAAAGAATAAGAAACAAAATTTGTTTAATTACGAGACAAACGATGAAAGCGGAAAAATAGCATTTGAATCGATGTGTGAAAATTCTATTAAAGAATTAATTGATTTATTTCCAGAAATAGATGTGTGTGAAGTACAGGACGCTCTCATTCACTCAAATTGGAGTGTCTTTAATGCTAGCATTAAATTAGGAAATCTTTCAAATAATTGTATTAATGAAGAAAATGCTAATAATTTATCAAATAATATGATGAATACCAATAAAACTCATGAAAAAATGAAGAGTTTTGATCATTACAGAAAAAATGGAGTCAAAACTGATAGCAATTGTGATTCAATCGCTTCTTCGAGTAATAGTTATTTCAAGTCTATTAAGAATAATAAAAATCAATTCATCAAATCTTTTAATAGAAAAGATGATGAAAAGGATGACATATTGTTAAGCAGTGAAGAGGGCAGTGATGAAGAGTATGATAAACAAGACATCGTTTGTATGAGTAGTGAAGAGGACAGTGAAGACGATTCAAAATCATTTAAAAACCAAACTGGAAGAGGATCTAAATCTCAAATCAAAGTTTCAGATATAAGAGCAAAAGTTGTTTCCTTTCTTCAAAATTCGAATTCATTTGAATTACAGACGATTCCAGGCGTGAGCGGAAAAAAGATAGATTTAATAATAACTTTGCGTCCATTTGATGACTGGTTCGATGTTATCAATAAATTCAATGCATATAACAATTTATCGACAGATATATTGAATAAATGCAGTGAAACACTTAAAGCGCGTGAAACTGTTGAAAGATTAATGAATTCTTGCGAAGAGATATCTAAAGATATAACTGAAACTGTGGACAGATTATGTCCTTTAAAACAACCAAAATTATTGAACAGTGAAATGAAATTAGCTAATTATCAATTGATTGGACTTAATTGGTTGGCATTAATGCATAAAAAACAATTGAATTGTATATTAGCGGATGAGATGGGTTTGGGAAAGACTATACAAGTCATTGCATTCTTTGCTTATTTGAGAGAAACCCGAAACCTAATGGGTCCGCACCTTATAATAGTTCCCTCTTCAACATTAGACAATTGGAGTCGTGAAGTATTGTTTCACTTCTTTTAAATTAATATTTATTTTAAATAATTTAACATTTATTTAGATCCAGACGTGGTGTCCGTCTATTAATATATTGCTTTATTACGGATCACAAGACGAACGATTAGACATTAGAGAAAGAGTTTTTCGCGATGAAATTGATTTCGATGTAATTATTACTACTTATAATATGGCTTATAGTCCTTCAGATAAAGCACTTTTTAAGCGTAAAGTATTTAAATACGTTGTCTTCGATGAGGCGCACTTTCTCAAGAATATGAAAACTTCACGATTTGCAGGTCTTATGAAAATAAAGGTATCATTTTATTGTTTGTTTAACTTATTAAATATAGACTTTATTAGTTATATACTATTGTTTGGATTTAAGGCTAAACATCGATTACTTTTGACGGGAACTCCACTACAGAATAATTTGGTTGAATTAATGTCTTTACTCATATTCACAATGCCTCATATGTTTTATGGCAAAACAGATCACGTCAAAGCTCTTTTCACATATTCTAATAATGTCTGTTTAGAATTTTATTTCCATTAAATCTTCATTTAATTAATTGTTTATCTGTTGTCTATTATAGAAAGATTCAACGGATAAGATCTCTTTCATTAATGATAGAATAAAACAGGCGAAGAAAATAATGAGACCATTCGTATTGAGAAGACTTAAATCTGAGGTTAGTTTTCGACATTTGTAGAGAATTTGCTGTAATTAATATAATTCGTACGAATTTATGTTTAAGGTTTTGAAAGAACTGCCGCTTAAGATCGATCACAAATGCATTTGTCCGATGTCTTCGAATCAAGAATTAAAATATATGGAACTCATTGAAAACTATACGCGTGAAATCAAATACAAAAAGATTACATTTGAAGACAATGAACCGGAAGAAAAGTTTCAAAAGGGGGCGGGAATGCTCATGAACTTACGTAAAGCAGCCAATCATCCACTTCTTTTACGTGAACACTACGACGACAATAGATTAAGAAAAATGTCTAATTTAATGATAAAAGAGCCGACACATAGAGATGCAAATCCGCAATTGATTTTTGAAGACATGCAAGTTATGCATGACTTTGAATTGCATTCGCTCTGCAAAAAATACAAGTCATTGTTATCTTACAAATTAGACATCGATTTAATACTGGATTCGGGAAAGTTTCAAGAATTGGACAGTTTATTAGAAAAATATAGATTTGAAGGAAAGCGTGTTTTATTGTTTAGTCAGTTCACAATGATGTTGGATATTATTGAAGATTATATGCATTACAGAGCCTATAAGTTTATAAGACTTGACGGACAGACAAAAGTTTGCGATAGACTTGAAATGATTGATAAGTTTAATAACGATCCAACTATTTTTGTATTTCTTCTCTCGACACGTGCCGGAGGTTTAGGAATCAATTTGACGGCTGCGAGTGTTGTCATCATTCATGACATTGATTTCAATCCATATAATGATAAACAGGCAGAAGACAGATGTCATAGAATCGGACAAACAAAAGAAGTTATTGTCTATCGTTTAATCAGTCAAAACACAGTAGAAGAGGGAATACTAAAGATTGCAGACGAAAAACTCAAACTCGGACGAGATATTAATAAAGGTTTGAATTAATCATTTTTGAGACCGTACTATATATTAAGAATTTTAAAGCTTATTTCGCAACTTATAAGGATTAAGTCTAAAGTTAATCTATCATAATATATAACACGACCTCAATATTTAATAAATTTATATAATTTTGCAAACTTTTGAATTAATTATTTATAATTTTTGATTACAGGAGACGATGAAAAAGATGAACAAATGGAAAAAGTTGATGTTAAAACACTATTAAGAGCTGCACTCAAATTGTAGTTTAAAAATTTAAATTTTATGTTTTTTTATATAAGCAACTGATCAATGAAAACATTGTGATAAAAACTTAATAAATGTCTTTATATTTAAGCTCATAAATGTTGGCAATTATTTGATATTATGGTGAAAATTCTAAAACGTATTCTTTTAGTGAAGGCGGAAGTTGTAATTTATTTAAATTTGGAGCCAATTGTCGTCTTAAAGATAAATAAATAGTATTTCGCGCTATACTCTTGAGTGGTCGCGGATTAGTTGATAATGATTTTAAGGATGATATGAGTATTTCTGAATCAGAACGAAGTGAACCGATTAGTATTTCACGATTCAGTTGTCTTAAGCAACTGAACAGTTCGTTATGACTCATAGAATGATAATAGAGTCGAATCAATTTCATGAAGTATTGCTCACCAATCGATTCATTTAACAATAATAGCTCTTCTTTTCGTATCAAATAATGGATGTAATAGAATATGACCTTTAATTAAAAAATAATTTAAATTTTAATGACTTGTGATTATGAATGTAATAAAACTGTAAAAAAGTAATTTACGTGATGTGAAGATTTTTTGAGAAAAAGAGAACTCTGTGAATGACATATTGTTGATTCGGTTGAACTTTTAATATCAGGATTGGCTCCAAATTGTATTAAAGTTAATGATAAATCGTAGACATAATCTAAATCTGAAGAATATCTTGCATTTTGTACTAAATCTAAAAGTGCTAATAAAATGTGTTGATTTCTTTGAGAGAAGTCTGCGTTTGGATTTAGTTTATGTTGTAATAAAACAGTCAATACTTGACGAATAAAAGCAAAGGCCGCGGGTTTGTCACTATTTGTTAATGACATGTATTCACTGGCACTGAAGACTAGAACGTGTAGAGGTGTTAAAGTATTTCTATAATAAGAACAATTAGGATTCGCTCCGTATTTACACAAAATACGGACACAATTCAAATACGAGACCTTTTTTGAATGAGTCAATAAATGTAATAAACCTTTATTGAGAAGTGGAGTGAAGCACAAAATAAGAGGTACTGAACCATCTCTTCCCACACAATTAGCATCTGCTCCGTATTGTAATAACATATCTAATAATTCGAATCTGAACTCCCAGTCACGGACGTGTCTGAGGACACACGTGAGAGCACTATTGCCTTTTCTATTAATACTTTGAGTTACGCCCTGTTGTAATATAAACCTGAGAACGTGCAACATATCCCATGTTGTCCATGGAGTACAACACTGTTCACCATTTATATAACTATTATATTTCGATTCTTCCATTGAATATCTGACTATAAGTGCATGTAATGGTGTATTTCCGAGACTATCCGCTTCATTAACTAAATGTTTACATCCCTGATCGAAAAGCAATTTAAGTGTCGCTAATGTATCGTTTGCTGACTTTTTGCCCAATAGTAATAAAACGTGAACTATTGTTAACTGTTGTGTTGATGTTCTTTGAGTTAAATCTGCGTTACACTAATCAATAATCAAATAATTTATTAATCAAATTGATTTGGGCTTTGATTCTATAATACGAGGCAATTTCAAAAAGTATCCGGTCTGACAAACTTCCTCAACATTGATCGATACCAAAATTTTTGATGTATGAACACTATCTCAATTATATAAAAAGTTTTGTCCAAATGATCAGTTGTTTTTGAGATATTGAACAAATTGTAAGCTAGTTTATTCAAGCGACTAAATATATTTATCATTTCTGAAGCGCCTCTTTATGATGTAATATTTCAAAAATGAGAAGTCATTGAGAAATATATCCATAAAATAGGATTCATGCAAAACAAATTGGTTCCCTAGTTCTAACGCAGAATCCGTCCAAACCCGAATGTGTTAACTCAATTGTTGTAACGTTCAATTAATTTCACCTTTAATTTCTCTTTTATTTTCTCTTTGATATTTTGCTACAATTTCTAAAGTAAGTCAGCATATTCTCCAATAATTGTTTGTTAATGGTGTAGTCAGTCAACTATTATCACTTCTACTGAGTCTCTTTGAACCTCTACAAATATTGTTAGCATAAATTGCTGCTAAGGTGTTAGGAATAATATATGCTTACTGTACAGTACATTGCTTGGAGTGATGTTAGTTCAGAGGTTAATAGTGATAATCTTTTTAAAATGTTTGGTATATAAGTTATTAATGTTGAAGAAGTATATGAGTGGGGATACTTTTTGATATAGTCTCGTATTTTCTAAATTGATAATAAATTTCAATAAACCTGTATTATTAATTCTAAAAATTTGATGTGTTGAAGAACTGCCTGATGAACAGGAAAGTATTCATCATATAATTGATTGATTTCATCAGGTCTTTCATTAATTAAATAATTAACACAATTCCAGGCACCCCTTTCGAAGGCGGAGTGTAATAATGGTTTTTTCTGGCACTGCCACGGAATCCAATTATCTTCAGATCGAGCCATTACGTATTCCAAAATGGAAGCCTGATCTCCATCAATAGCGTAATATTCGGCAGATTGTAATCGATCATTAGACAAGTTATGTTGTCCTCCATTCGTCCAAATAAGACCCGAACGTCGACCCAATTCACAGTTAGGAGAATGTGGTCCCGGATAACACATTCGCGCCTCAGAATCAACTCTTGCGCCATATTTAACAAGAAGTTCAACAATTTCAATTGGTCCATTTAGTGTTGCCATATGTAAAGGAAGACTACATGTCCCGCGATTACAATCACAGCCATAACTTAGAAGCCATTTCGTGAGCTCAACGCTCTTCAGACTAACAGCTCTTTGAAGTATATTATATCCATTGCAATCAGTTATCAATAGAATATTTTCGCCCTAAATATTAATATTTAGATTTAAAAACAATAATTGGATTGAATCAAAAAAGCGTATTTCCCAAAAATATCTTCGATCGAGTCTCATCTTTATTCAAATTCTAATATTTGATTAATTGATAAAACTTATTCTTTAAATCAAGCATTATATGAAGTACAGAATGATTTATCTTAAAAATAATTTTTATAAATGAAGAGAAATGAGAGAAAGTTCATCTTCAAAATTAGTCTATAAATTTTTCATAAATGCTTTATCTGTATAGTTGAACAATAAGTTGAGTAAAAAAGTTTAATATTTATCTTTAAGCTATAGAGAATACAAGTGAAAAGGTTGAAAAATTAATTTTTCGGGAATGAGTGGTCAGCAGGAGAAAAAAATTACGCGAATTCGCTTAAATATTAGACTACGGGACAGAATCAAGTAAAATAAGAGTAATTTTTTTTCAAAAAAAAATATTCTAAAAAAATTCTAATTGAAATGCATATAAAAATTTTCAAAAATTAATTTCTCGGGAGCGGGTGTTCAGCGGGAGAATTTTTTTTATCTATTCGCTTATTTTTCGAGTAGAATATTTGTAAATTTTTTCATAATTTTATTTAAAGGCATTCAGATTTTCCCAATTGAACACCTATTGAAAAAAGAACATTTCATTTTTTTTAAAAATGAACCATTAATTTTGGACAGTGAGAGTCGACATATATATTATTGTGCGGAAGGGTATCGCAAAACAATCACCATGCTCAATAATTTGACAATGACATTTCTTCACTTCTACCCTCTTTTATTCTAAAATTATTGCTTAACAATACAGATAAAGCAATTATCAAATTTTTTTAAAATGCTTTTTGAAGGTGAACTTTTTCCAAATTTCGCTTTAAATGATTGATAAATATATAAAATAAGTTATAAAACCTTTGGTATTAATGAAAGATAAGTTGAGTGAATATAATTCCAATTTATATGATTCGCATCACTGCTATAATTATTATTTAATTCAATTAAAAGCGAAGATATTATTTGTTTACCAGTTTCTGATATAATACCAGTTGGGTATGAATTAAACAAATGACTTATATTGTTGTTTCCAAACAAACTACTCATAAATGAACCCATTTTTGCCTTTATATCCAACTCATCATTAAGCTAATAATAACTACTATTAAAGATCAATTCATTTTAAGTTTAAATCAAATTAAAACATTTCAATTATTAAAATTTTGATAATTATTCAAAAGATATTCAAAAAAATCAATAGAGAAAGTGTCGAAAAATATTAAATCAAATGTTTGATAATATTGTTATTTTGTGTTGTGTTTTCACCAAAGTATTTATTGAGAAAATAATATTTTGACTGACTTTTGATATTTCAAATGATGTTCAAAACACTTAAACATCCATTAAAAAAGGGTTACTCTCAAATCGGATGATATTCGATAAGAAGTCATTCTTCAATTACGTTGTATTCAAACGGATTTTCTTGAGCCCACTCTAAACCCAGAGCTGACTTCAAATGTACAGTAACTGTAAAATACGATTGTATTCAACCCATACTCTTATCATTTATCAGTAGACAAACTCAATCCCTATCAATTGAACGTAATTAATGTGTGTTATGCCTAACATTTATTATAATAAAGATTGAATTGAAATGTGCGAACTCTAGTATTGATTAAGTGTACGATTTTTTTTTATAAGAATCTCTTCAATAATTTGGTGAAAATTGTGGATTGAATGTAACGTAAATGAATGCCAACGTGTACTATAAGTTCATCACAACAAACACTTATCATTGATTCATCAACAATTTAAATATTTGTTTATTAATTTATATATCTATAGATACTGAATATTAATATTGATTTCAATATTAATTAGTATTAAAGTGATTTTTTAGAAATATGAATATCAATAGAAATATGTTTAGTTTATATTTATTAACATTAATATTAATGATTTCAATAAATGGAATGAATGGATACTTTTTAGTAATAGACGCTCACGCGGAAGAATGTTTCTTTGATAAGGTCTCGTCTGGAACTAAAATGGGTCTAACATTTGAAGTGGTTGAGGGAGGATTTCTCGATATTGATGTTAAAATATCAGGTTATTTGCATTATATTTCTATTTCGATTAGTTATTAATGTTAAGCTTAATAATAATTAACTGAATAACTGTTAATAAATATATTGTTTAGGACCGGACGCAAAAGTGATTCATTCAGAAGAGAGAGCATCGAGTGGTAAATACACATTTGCGGCTCATATGGATGGAAATTATGTATATTGTTTTGGTAATAAGATGTCAACAATGACCCCAAAAGTAGTAATGTTTTCAATGGACATTGGTGATGCTCCTAAAACTAATGATGAACTTAAAGCTAATGATGCCTCACATAATAAATTAGAGGAACAAATTAAAGAATTGTCTTCAGCTTTAAGTGCTGTAAAACACGAACAGGAATATATGGCTGTCAGGGATCGCATCCATCGATCTATTAATGAAAGCACTAATTCTAGAGTTGTTTTGTGGGCTTTTTTCGAGGCTTTGGTTTTGGTTGCGATGACTTTGGGTCAGGTCTACTATTTAAAGAGATTTTTTGAAGTCAGACGAGTTGTCTAATTGTTATTCAATAGTCATCGAATAGTTTTCTAATTTATAATTAATTCATTTTTGTTTTAAATATAAAATACACTTAAGTTTAACTCAAAATAAGGTTTGTAATTATTTTATAGAAATTATCAATAAATTGATTCGAAATTTGTAAATATTTATTGAAGAAAAAATTTAATATTCAATTAAGAAATTTTCAAAAGATTTTGAAAAGATTGTAATTATTGTAACTGTTTTATGAAAATATTCTAAATGTGAATTTTTTCTATAGCTTGATATTTCCGAACACTTCAGTTAAATAAAAGCCTTAGAATTGAGTTTCGCTCTGAAATATATTCAAAATTGAACTGAAAGTGAAAAATGTTCGAATTGCTGAAACTTTTGATTTATTAAATTAGGATTAAAATCATTTTGACTGCAGAAAAGATTATATTCACAGAAATGATAGATAGAATTTATTGAATTTTTTGAAATTACATTATTTGAGAAGAAGAGTTTTGCTAAACTTGATCTTCATTAATTGATAATAAATTATTTGATTATTTAATATCATTGTTATTTGATGTCATTCTATGAAAAACTTTCTGCCATCTATTGAACTAATGTTTTTGTAATTTTCTCAGAAAACAGTGTAATTGATAGAGAAGTACAAAAAAATAATGTTAGATTTCAGCACAAGTTATGAAAACTCAATTAGCATTCAATAAAAACTGTAAAAATTTTAATTTCATGAGAAATGACTTAAGCCCTTTTTATATATAAAAATATAGGCAAAATCACTTATGTGCCGACTCGAGCGATATTTTTGAGAAATACTTCAAAGCGTTTATGAACTGAACTTATGAGTCAATTATTCAATACAAACTAAACGTCTAAAATATCATTCATTGAGTTTTACTTTGATTTTTATTTCGTCAAAACTAACAAAAGGTTTTTATATACAAATTTTTGAATTTTTCACCGATATTTAATCAAATAATTCCTAATAAAAGTTAATTTGAATTTAAAAATAGAAAACTTTTTCAAAATAATTTAATAGTAAATTAATATTAATTGAGAGTAAATTTCCTAACGTAATTTATGAAGAGATGAGTCCATTGTTTTGATGCTATCGTTGAATAAAAACATTTAAATAAAGAAAATTGATAAATAATATCTCAATTGAGAAATAAATTGTTTTATTAAATAATGACATCACAAGTGGTTCCGACAGAAGATAAGACTGAAGAGAAACCAGTCGATAGAGAAAAGGTATTATTATTAT
>JAQFXV010000340.1:0-25003 GCA_034694065.1 Camisia spinifer
AACTTTAAGTTTGAATTTTATATATTTTGACGATTTCTGGTGTCAAATGCTGTTATTCTATAGGTTTAACTCAATTGTTAATGCATTTCTAAAAATAATTGTTTGGCATTAGGAATGACTAGATTTAGATTATAATTTCCTATTGTTTCTTTTGTAATTGTTTTATCAATACATTTGAATATCTATTTCGCATAGTCTGAAGTCAATTCATGTAAGTTAAAATTTTTATTGTAATTAAATCTATTCGAAAACATATTCAAATTCAAATGTTCAAAAAGCGGGTCAAAGGAGAATAATTTATCTCTGGATTCTTATGAACAATGTTGAGAGCCTATTATCGATTAGTAAAAACTGTAAGCCTTTTTGAAATCATGTTTAGTAGTAATGAATCAATGATATTAATTATACATAACTTTGAAATAAAATTTTTTCAATCAATTAAATAAACTTTTTATAATTTTATTTCATTTGTAATCATGAAAAATATAAATATAAGTGAAAATTGTATAATTTAAATATTTTTCAATCAAATATTTAAAAGGAGGAAAACTTTACAATTATGACGAATACCTTAATTTTCATCAAAACTAATTATAAATCTTATAAAACTATTACTAAATCCAATTTAGAGTTGAATGAATATACACTTGTATAAAAACATTGTATTTCCTCCTTCTATGGACTTTCCTCTTAAAGAACCAAAATTCGACCCATACTTAATTTTTATGAAGCATTTTTGATGGACTGTCTTTTATTCAGGTATTGAAAGAGATGTAAATATTTTTTAAGTGTCTTATATTACTTCATTACTCATTGAATATCAAATACAGTATGAAATAAATCTTCATATGTTAAACAAATTATTATTTATATAATTTCACTTATAGTTGATAAGTAACTAAAGACAAGTATAGCTAATTATGAATGTATTTAAAAAATAATACAGTTCATGAATAAAGTTTCCTTAAATTTGAACAGTGATGTTTCGTTTTTCAAAAGCATAGATACGCTAAGTAAATTTTGACGGGGGAGGGGGTAGCAGCTAGAGTCGAAGGAGGTGTCAAAACTTATCGTTTTTATAAGGGAATGTTTTTTGGAATCGATGAAAAAAAATTTTATTTTTGAATTTTTATCAAAAATTGTATTAACTACAAGGCTTGGGGTCCCGTTTTTGATCTTCTGGTCTACAACCACTTACACCCTCTTGCTTATGTATTAAGCGAAAGACAGCGAAATGAATTATTTTTTCTAAAAGCAAAAGCGAAAGTCAGCAAAACTAAAGCTGAAAGTCAAAGTCTAAGCAATACTGTTGAATCGAATTTTCAAAAACAAAAGTCGAATCGAAATTTCAAGAGAACGTTGGAGTAATGGATTGTATGTTAAATTAATTGTTCATAACTCAAGTTTATGATTAAATAATTTTCGTCTCAATGCTTTAATTTGAAATATAATTTAATATCGAATGACTAAACATTATAATATACATTGATTCATAAATTCTATTCCTTTGTTGCTTTTTCACATTTTTGTTATCAATGTAATACATCACTTAAAGTTGACTCTAGAGTACAGCCCAACCTTGCAGAGTACAATTGGCGTCAAGTACTTAGTTTAAAATCCGGGATGATCTCTGATGCGATGGGATAAAAATTGAGGGAGATATGCATCAAAATTTAAATACAAATTCATAGTTTCATTTTAATGCTTTCACATTCAATCTAAATAAATGAGTGGACCCTTCAAATTTTGCTCCTTATGCATCACTTTGTTTTGATGGTTGAACTAAGTACTTGACGGGAATTGTACCTATCCTAGTGAGATAAGTAAGGTAAAGTAGGCTTTAGTGTAAGGTAAGGCTAGATATACTCCACTGAAACGTCAGGTTATACTATGTCTCCATAATTTCTTCATAAAAGTCAAAATATTAATCATTAGCAGAGAGAATGCATTAAAATAGCGAAGACTGCAAAATAAAACTCAGTTCTGGAAATGGAAAGCGAAAAACGGCGAAACGAAAATCTTGGAAGAAAACATCACTATTTTAAAATTAGTAGGAATTTTGGTTCCATGAGAAGAAATATAGTTCCTCTTATATTTTTTAACTCAAAAAGATTCAAATATTTTTAAGTTTAGCATTTTGTTCAATCAAATTTTCTCAATGTTTCATTGTTTAGTTGTTCAGAATTTTAAATACAACTGGGATTAGATTAATAATAGACTAATTTTTTACAATTTATTGTTCTAAAAGTTTCGATATCTGTAGTCAAAAGATCTTTCAAAATTCTTCCTTTTGATGCTTTAATCAAATTTAAAAAATTGAATTTTTTTGTAATTTAGGTATAACTCATAAATGTATGAAAGCAAAAATTATTAGAAAACATTTGAATTTAAATCCAAAATCATATAAGATTTTGAATCAATTTTGGTTTCATTATTATTCTGGTAGTTTAAAAGTTAAAATTTTTGAATCATTAAATGCATCTGAATGAAAAAATCAAATAATTATTGTATATCTTAGTAAAAACTTATCTTATTGGATATTTTAGAATTAAATTTGATATATTCTGTTTATCGAATATAAATCTCTGACTTAACTATCAATTAAATTTTCGCCACAATCAATTACTGCAATTATTAATAAAAGTGCAATAACTAATTAAGGATTTTATGTTATTTTAAAATAGTGTTAGAAACGGTCGTAAATTCTTAAAATGCCATTAATTTTGAATATAACATTGAAAATAAGATATTACTTGATATGCAGTAAAAAGTTTAAAGCTCATAAATTATTTTATGTTTAAGTCGTTCAATTAATATGAATTAGTTAGGCTTCCGTTCTTAACCTTAGCCTTAATGCTATCAAAATTATCGTTAAAGGGTTATTCAAGATTCTCGAATTCCTTCAGTAGTCAATTGTCATGAGTCTCGAAACTACAAATCGAACAACAAAATTATTCAAGTTTATTAAATTAGAGTAAAACCACTTAAAATTTTCAAAAAGCGAACTTATTTTTACAAACATAAAGTAAAACTTATGTTTGAGTGGTATAAGATATGAAAAGAGAAAAACATTTTCGCTCAAAATAGTTTTCAAAACTTATTATAAATTATCAGTTTAAGTATAGATTAATATCTATATTGAAGTCATTGAGTCATTGATTGAAGTAAAAGTTTAGATATCAATAAAAGATTTAAACATTTGCATACATATTGAAATATTTCATCACTCAAAAACCATTTTTTAAAATATTTAAATAACTTATTTTCGGTATTTTCGATAATTTGATTTTTATCTCTAGATAGTCAAAGGTTTCCGTCGATAAAACTTTAAATTGTATATTTGAATATAAAAATATATGATTGAGGGCTGTGTCTAATTAGTCTTGAACTGAATAATATATTTTTGGGATTTTTATTTCGCTCTACTTATGAGAAAGACAATCCCGCCTTTTCCATATTGATATAATTTGAAGAGAAATAATTTTGAAGTTAGCATCATAAAAAGTTCGGAACCCTCTACACATGCAACTGCCCCGCTTTGAATCATCCACACAAGTAAATACTGTTTAATTCCCACAACTGCTTGACCGATAACGGCAACAATCTATTTACTATTTACTTTATCAATATCAAAATGTAATTAAAATATTTTTAAAAAATTTTAACTATAAATATATCACTTTCATTATGTAATTCTTCCTCGTCTTCATCAGCAACAGCTACTGCTATTGTCAAAATTTTCCAATGAATTTTGGCTGTAAATACAATCAACAAACACCCCAAAAAACTCTACTAAGTTTTAGTTTAGTGATGGATAGGAATCAAGTCATAAAAAATCAGCATATTTTTAATAAAATTGTAAACAGACTTTTTATAACCTCCCGAATGCATTTTGCACTCTTTTGAAAAACTTCATACTCTTTTTCTATATGTTCACTAAATGTTTGGGGAATTATTGAATAAATAAGTTATGACACAATGATCTAAAATTTGGGTGAAATGAATTTTTGGGCAAGATTAATATTGTTGAACTCTTAATGATTTGAGAGGCAATATATTTAGCCCTTGAGGAGGAGCTTATTTTATTTATATTATTCGGGACTCAAACCGTTTCAAAGTTGTCAGAAATGAACAAATGTTTTAATTAATAGAGGAAAAAGATGAAAGTTCGCGATCTATATTCATTTGATTATTAAAACTAAAGAAAAGCTAAAAATTGAACACAATTTGACATATTATATAACATTAAAAGAATGAAATAATAAATTTGAATTATTTTGAACAGCTTTATTTATTGAGCAAATATAGATTAAACATATTTGAATATGACTTCAATGCTTCACTAGCATTGATTTCAATGGATGACTGGATAATTAATGCATTGAAATTTTTAAAAGACATGCAGTTCTCAAAATAAATCTATTTTTGAGAATAAAGTCTTGACCTTTTCCTCAGTTTGAACTTCAAATGAATATATTATGGAGTTCTTTTTTGAAACATCTGAGCCAGTTGTTGAAAAAACTTGGCCCTCTTTACTGGACTTCTAAATGTTAATGTTATACGAGTCTAAAAATTTTCACTTTGCTCTAAAATTTCTCCGAAAACAACAAATTTTACCCTATTTTAAACATGAATTTATTTCAAATGTTTTTAACAGTAGAACAATGTTTGATGCTTTAAAAAGATCTATTTATAGATTTTTAAAATCCTTCACACAGAATAAGAATATAATAGAAATAAAGTATAGCTTAAAATAAATGAACAGTAAAAAACACAATTGAATTTTTGAAAAATTTGCCTCAAGCAGAGAGAAATTAAAATTAGCTGAGGAATTGGCATAAGCAAGCATTATAAAACATATTTAAATAATTCAATAATGTATAGAATAATAAGCATTCAATTTAATGCATTGAGAATTTCCAGAGTCGAGAGACTTATCGAGACTCTACTGTAGATACAGAGTTGTGAGTCATAGCTCTCTTAAAAATTATTTTCAAATTAGTTTAATACTAAAAAATGTTATGCCGACAGTTTTGTATATCTTTTGAATTTTAAAAAAAATTATATTTCATATAAACATTGAATTGTGATGAGAAAAAAAACTCTGATCAAACTTAAGATTCTGTTCGAACAATATATCGGTCTTAGTTTTATCCTTTATAAGTCTCCAACAAGTCTCGCCTTGATTTACATGTTATATTAATGAAGACTTTTATACTCAAATTTTGACGACTATTCCAAAAGGATTTAACTCAATAGGAATTTAATCAAATTATTTTGCAAAACAGATGCTTAAATTTATGTCTCATCAAAACCTTCAATAAGATAAAGCTTTAATCGTTGACGAGACTAAGTGGAGACTTATAGAGTATAAAACTAAGGCCGATATGCTATAACATACTATACATGAACTAATATTCCTTACAAGGACAGCAGCGCCTCATTTTGATAGAAATTGACAGTAGAGTCGCAATTATTGTGTTTCTGTCGCAAGTTTTGTGAAATTGACATAACTAGTAACAGATGAGTCCACTTGAATCAAACCCAAACTTTTAAAAGATCCCTTAACTTTTTAAATAAGACAAAATTATTATTTCATTCTTTTTGAAATAAACCATAATATAGAAGCTCAAAGTTTAAAAATAAGAACTTATAATATAGTTTATATATTATAATCATATTATTATTTAATAGTGACACTCAAGACAGATATTTTTCATCAAATTTATAACTAGAAAAAACTATCGAGACGTTACTTTTAAAATTTTTTTTGAATTTCAGAGATATTTCTAATTATTAATTTAAAGCAAAGGGCGAGAAAATTCGAACATATTTGAAAAACTCATTTAAAAAATATACCTGAGATCAAAAGCGCAATAAATAACTTAAATTTCTCTTTCAAATGTCTGTAATAGTATTAAATTAGTGAAAACTAGATTGAAGTAATCCTTTAAGTAATTTAATGCTATTAAAAGCAACTTAAAAGCTCTTCCAAGTTGTAGAAAAATACTATTAATACAGTTTTACAATAGCTCTCGATTCTTATGGAATCAGAATTAGCTGTATTGGAGATAATAAAAAAGCAATAAAACAGAGACTTATATGAGAGACCAAAATGAAATTTGTAGCTGCAATTACGGCCTCTAATAGAATGTATTTGCAGTCAAATTACTGCCTGTTCTTTAGGCTTTCATAACTCAGCTGTAAAAACAGTGATAATAACAAGAAGTTTTATTATTGATGAAAGATTTCGTTATAACATTCCAATTACTTCTGGTTAGAAAAATATAATTCTATATAAACAAAAAAGTGTTTCAACTTTTTATCTAATTTCAGTTTTAATTTAATATTGACTCAATTTTAATCTCGATTTTAAAAATTACGCAAACTGTATAACAGTAAAAAAAAATTAATTATTGCATAAAAAATATCTTAATTCGAAAATAGAAATGTCTGCACATTTAGAATAATTCCTGAAAATTAGTCGAATTTTTAGCACTACAAAAGCTATTTTAACAAATTGGAACCCATCCATATTCAATGGTTAATTTTTTTTTAAAAAAATCTAAGATTTAGACAATATTATATTTTAAAGATTTCTAAAATTTTTGTATTTAAAGAGCAAAATAAAGTGATTATAAATTTGAACACGAGGTGGAACTTAATAAACATTATATACAACTTTGCAAAGACTCCTTTTTCTGATCAACTTTCCAATTAGTACTGCATTAGAATTTCATCAAATTTTGAGTTACTCTTAAACTAGATTTTTATTATAGATTTTTATATTTATTTTTCTCATAATTTTAGAGATCTCTGATAATTGAAATTACTATCATTACTATTAATTGGAGACTAAACCCATGTAATAGTCGTACAAAATGGGTTGCAATGCTTATGATTACATTTACAATCATTTAAAACTCATCATTCATTTAATTAATTAATTGGAGTTGAGATCTATTTTAATATGAAATTAATTTGCTATTTTGATAATACTAATTGACAATGGCTATGAACTATCCATATGATGGTCAAGCGTATTAATGCTCTATCACTGAGATCAAAATTTCTCTGAGCTCGAGCACGAGTTCCAGATTCAAAAAAGAAGTTCTAAATAGGATTTTTATTCGAATATAACTACATTCGAAAGTCAGATTAATATCCTTTTCAAACTATTTTTACAGTTCAAATTTGATTGTGAATTCAGTTTTGAATAAATCTTAACAAATGTACAAATTTGGAATCTGTACAATCCCGGAATTACAAAGGCGTCTCAAACCATGTTGGTTATCCATTGATAAATACACAAACTGTAAAGTTAATTAATTGTAAATTTGACTTCGGTACTCAACCTAATCTTACAGCGAAAACGACTTTACCTAATCTAATATATTAAGTTGAGTTTTACTGTCAGGTTTGGTTGTGTACTGATGGAAAAACAATATTGCTTGGGAGGACTATATAATGCCATGATTGTCCATATATCTATATTTGAATAACTTTTGCATAAATCCGCAAGATAAGGTTTAAATTTCTTCGAGCACTGGAGCACACCCCCTTCTCCCCTTTTTCAAAAAAAACTTTGAGTAGATCATGAATATACGAATAATAAAGGATCAAGAATATTTTAATTTTAAATGAGCGAAAGATCTTAAGAGGAGCCTCAGTTAATCCTTTTCTCTGAGTCACTCAAGTGATATATTTTTATTTCTGTGTACATTTCGATAGTGATTAATTCTTTTTCATTATTCTGTAGCGGTAATTAGCGCCATGAATAATGAAATCAGTTGGCCAATCTCTCTCAAAATATTCTGGTAACAACTTTTGTTTCATTTATAAAAAAATTCATAGAAATTTGTTGAAAGCCTCCTTGCATATCAAGTTATAGAAAAATAACACCTGAGATTTATTAATGAGTTTGTTATTTATAAAACCTTCAGATTCGTGAAGTTCCAATTTTCATCTGATGTTAGGGAATTAAGTCTAGTATCAGTATTGAGCCCGCGGGAAGAATCAGAATTTTTGCTGTCCTGAGACTAATGAAATCTCTAATTTAAATATTTTCTCAAGAGAATCTTTATTTTACTGTTTAAATACTAATTTATCCTACATTCATGAACATAAACATGTTTTTCTTATCTAACATCTTGAATTCACTTCTCAAGAGAAAGTAGAAAAAAAGATTTTGGCATCAATACAGCTCATGCATCACTAGCTTATGTAGATGTTAAGAGATCTTCTCGACACAAAGTGTATTCTTAGAGATAAAAATATGTTTGAAGTATATAATGATATTAAAAAATTTAATATTGTAAAGTTTAACAATTTTCAATATTCAAATGTAATTTGTATGTTTTCAATTTTTACTCTTTCTCATTCTTTTTCATTAAAAAAAATTTTCAATAAAAAATTATTTTATTTTCCCTTAAATAACTTTCCCGAAAAATGTGGTATTTTGCTCCCAAAACTCTAGAATTTTTCTTCCGATTTGAGCAGTTTTCAAGTCCCGATATATGAAGGCTTTAATTATGAATTGGAGAGTATTTCCACAGAGTTAAAAACATTTTGTATTTTTAAAGAAATGATGCTCCCATCAAATATAATTCGCGCTTTGTAAGTCGTTGACAAAACCTCTGGTATCGGGTTTTCATGGTTTGATAAATTTCATTTTTTCATGAAATTTTTATGAGAAAATCCAGAACTGATCTTTAGGATGGCAGTTAAACTATATACCGTCGATGCCAATATTTATTTTTGGCTGTTGAACATATTCAGATGCAGATATTTTTCGAAGAAATTTTTTTTAAATAGGCAGTATTTTGGTAAGAACATAATACCTGAACCAAACAACCTTAATCAAACACCAAATTGTTCAAAAGTTTATCTAGGGTAATTCGGTCAGAGAATTTCAGCAAAATTGTTTCAAAATTTGATGATGTGAGTCAAAACTTAATCAAAAATGAGTGAACATGTGTATTTTAGAATAACTAAAAATTACTTATCTTCAAGGCTGTGGGACCTCAAACTCTAAAATTCTCAAATATCAAACCCCCATTACTTTTAGATTTTATTACAAAAATTAATGAAACCGATATCTAATTAAAGATAATTATATCATCTTTAAGAGCATCATTCTTCAATTTGATCTATCTCAGGAATTTAAATCAATTTCTTGAAAAATCAGAATTTTGTGTTCATTTGATTAATCATAAACTTCTAATTATGAAGATTTTATAATACAATCCATTCTACGAAAAAACACAAAATTCTGATTTTTTAAGAAATTTATTTGAGATAGATCAAAATGATGAATGGTGCTCTTAAAGAAGATCTAATTATCATCAATTAGAAACCAGTCCGATGAATTTTCGTCATCAAATATAGAAGTTATAGGGGTTTAAAATTTCAGAATTTGACAGTTTGAAGTTCTACAGACTTGAAATTCCGTATTTTTTATTATTCTAAAATACACGTGTTCATTAATTTTTGATGCAGTTTTGTCTCACTTCATTAAGATTTGAAAAATTTTGCTAAGATTCTCTGACAGAATTACCTAGATAAACTTTGGAACTGTTTAATCAAGTTTAATCCTTGTTTAATCAAGTTTTCAGGTATTATGTGGTTACCGAAATACTGCCTATTAACAAAATTTTTCTTCGAAAAATATATATATCTAGATACCTTTAACAGCCAAAAAACCGTGTAACTCAATATTGGCGACTACCAGTTCAGTTCAGCAAAGAATGTGGGTTATTCACTCATGATAAATGATTAAAAATTTTCAAATTCTGATAGAATAAATTAAAGTGGAATCGAAAATGATACGATACTTTAGGCTGAAAAAGCATCACTGTCAAAGCTACAGCCTCTCGAAATTGGAAAGTTTAACGTTTTGAATGGATGTAACTCCTCTGAAGACATAAAATAATTTTGGCATTAAAAGAAACTAATTGTGAACGATTCTCAAAACTATTTGAATCACTTCAGAATTTACATTAAATGTTTAGAATATTTAATATTTTTCTTATAATACGTACATTTAAAAAAGTGTTTGCCATCGTGTTCTTGTTTGGTTAAAGAATCACTTATTTTCAAAGGCAGTATATACATGGAAAGTAGGTAGGTGGAATCTGTTAAGAATAAAGGTGATAAAACCTCGAAAGGCCGTGACCCGAGGTTTCGTCAAGGTATTTATATAAATATATATGATTTAATTACTTATATTTTTACTCATTCAAAGTAGAACTAGCGGTAAGATGTGGTTCGTGGGCCCGACTTTTGAACCGTCCAATAATTATTAAAGTCTTGTGAAATATCGGAAAAATAATAAAAAATTTAGATCAAAGGGTTAATTAGGGGTTTTTTGTAAATGGAGTCTATAACCAAAAATGGATTTCAATAGTTTTTTCTGCCAAAGACTCTATTTTCTTCAAACTTTGCAGAAATGAAGAACTCTATTGAACGCGACTTTTAAAAAATTGTGAAGTGCATCGAGTTCTGGAACTCAATGATAAAAATTATTGTCACCTGAAATAACCCGAGCTCGAGCGTGTCCTTCGATTTAAATTTCGATTTAATTTATTTTTCAAAAATTCAAAAACTTTGATCGATAAAAACGATATAATGTTTAATGAGATAAGAAATTCATGAACAAGAACTCCTATTTTGATTTTTTTTCAAATAGCAGATAAGCTCCCAATGGTTTATGTGTTGAATGGGATGAAATTTAAGATAAATTATTAAGAATATAACTCTATTCCACGTCATTTATAATTAAAAAAAATACCTTAAAGGTCATTCATGTAATTATCACTTTAATAAGTTACTTATCATTATAATTGATCACTAAAAGGGAGAACTTTCAAACATTTGCCTTCTGGTGAAAAAAAGGAAATACATAATTGAAGCAAAAGTAAGTTATGTTTTGCGCAATGACAGTGAAGCACATCCTATGAAAATACATAAAATTGAGGTGCATTTGATGGCAATTCGTTGCTCAGTCATTAATGGAGACATCAATTCAATTCATGCAATAGAAAATTTACAACTCATCAAATTAAGGACAACCTCATAACTGAATAAGAAATTCGAGAACGCCTTTCGTTAATCAACTAATTATAAATTTTGATTCAACTCAAATATTTATTTATAAAATGAAAACTAACTCAACTCAAGTTATTCATAACTAAAAATAGTAATCCTAAGTCGTGATTATAATTCATTTCACATTTAATTTGATTTTATTAATATCATGAATAAATAATTTTAAAAATCATTTATGTTCGAGTCCTAAAGAACATGGATTACGAAAAATTTGGGACTAAAAGTTGATTCAGATTTAATTTTGATTATTTAATAATTATCTGTTTTATTTAGGACTGAAACAAATTTTTCAATTGATCAATAATAAAAATTTATAATAAAAACTTATTTTTAATTTTCAAATACTGTAAGTCATGATAATTAAGTAAAAGACGATTGAATTCTTTGTAATTAAGGTTAATTTTTTGGTAAAATGAGAACTCACCTTAAGTTTATTCAATTTTGTGAAAAATTTAGTGTAATTTTTTTAATCTCTTCCATAGATGTTATGTTACTTAAGCTTTATGTATAAATTAATTTAGTGTTAAATTGATGTAATACTGTTTGAAATTTAAATAAACCTATACTTAGCTCACGAATTAAGACATTAAAACTTTTATCAAACACACCAAATAAGTATATCTTTGTCATAACCAAGATTATCAAAAATTTATTTAAAAGCAAAAATTTGTTCTAAAAGTAATTGTTAAATTTAGTCACGAAATACATATTCACTTTCAATCTGTCGTTTTATCTTTTCATATAAATGAATGCAATTATATATGATTGAAATAATGCTCTTAATCACTCATTTAAATCTAAAATAATATATTATTCATTCGATGATAAGAGAACTTAAAGTTGAAAATTTGCATAAAATTGCGTCAAATGCAGGCAAATGAAGACGAACTGAGTATAATTAGATAACAAATAAATGATTGATAGAATAAACTTACGTTTCGTTAACCCATTGAATGTATTCTTGTTGAACATATCTTAAGTTGGAAGGTTTTTACATAAATATTTGGGATATTTTAAAGTAATGCCAAATACTGGTACTGACGCAGTTAAGTCAACAACTCTGATTGGATACAAATACCATTAACTCAATCCAATGAATACCAGTTTTTCGTTATAAAGTTCATGCCATAAGTAAGACCTAAAGATAATATTTTATTGATTTCATTATCTGAACACTATAGTCAAGTTCTATAATTTTTTCTACATAAGACCGGTTTGTCTTTCGATATTTTTTGTCTCTCACTTCTAAATATACAACAAAAGAATTACTCGAATCTAAAGCTTGATTAACGAATTGATGAAATTTTGAAATTCTTCAAATGCTATGAAATAAGTTTCAAAGAGGATCTTTTTAATTAATAGATTACTTGCTATATAATTCATTACATATATAGAAAACTTCATATTATGTTCAATTTATATTAATTGTTGTAATGATTCAATGACTGGCATTTGAATTGAACGGTAATATTTGATTGTTCTCTTATTCCATTATTTGATACAATTGTTCATCAATATTAAGACAATTAATCAACATTGAATTCGACACATAAATTACTCACCATCTAATATCTTATCAATTTATTACATGCAGAAATGATGGGTACTCCGAAAATACGTCTGTTTTAGATAAATAATCATTAAAATCGGTAATTTATTTCTTAACATATTTTAAATTCAAATCATATTTTAAATTCAAATCATATCTAAATCAATAGACATAATTAGAGCTAACATAAAAAAATATAATGAGTGTGAATTTTTTGGTTGAAGAATTTGAGTTGATATAATCTAACTTATAATCTAACTCTTGAGCGCCTTTATATTCCCAAACTTGAAGAACTACATTATATTTTTTGGATATAAAGTTGAGTGAATTTTATGAGAAATATGTTAGAAATTTAATTTTGAAAAGCTATAAATTTTTAGAGAGTACTTTTCTTCTCAAGAAAACTAATTAATTTGTAATGCTTTCTACATTATTGAAGAGTAATTTTCAAAATAACGAACTGTTTAAACCTTTTGCAATTATTAAATTTTTTGGTTGACTCGATATAATTTTTGATTGCTATTAGTTCTTAAAAATATGTATTGATCATAATATACTGTACCTGCAAATTAATATCATAATGTTATCATATGTTCTTATTCATATCTTTCAAAAAAAATCTTCTGATTTTGTGTACTTATTTGTTAAATTCAACACTTTTAAAAACTTATATCATTTTCTCCAACTATACCACATAAACCTTTATTTTAAGACCAAAGTATTCAAGTTCTTAGAGTGTTAACTCTTTCCAAATGCTCAGAAATTTATGTCAAAAAAGACTCAATTTTCAGATAAATATTTCACTACAAAACATTGCAACGAAAATAAATTATAATTTTTGATATAAACGTTACACTACTTTATGATTATTTCCCGACATATAAAATAGATAGAAAAGCATAATAAAGACCATATAATAAATTAGAGACATATTCGTTACTTTTATATTTAGACCTATAACAGGTTTCCATAATATTTTCATATAATTTATAGTTTTCATTACTCTAATTTATTAGACAAAGTTATACTGAGGTTCATAAGTAACTGTGTTTGAATCCATAATCACTTAAGTATTTAAGCTCATGAATATTTCAACTTTAAAGAATGGGTTGGCCAGCAATTAAGAGGCCATACTTTACATAACATCCATTGCAATTGATTGAATCATATTCTTAGGCCTAAGTATTAGTATCAGAATTACTCAGTGCTATAACTAATGAATTAAGATTTTGATTGAATAATTAGTTTAATAAACTCTTTTTAATCACGAAAACTTGATTATGATATAAAAAATCATAGATTCCGAGCGATTTCGACTTCAGCCTTATTTGTATAGCATTTATTGAGGGCTTATTTTCAGTGAAATTAATTTCTTGAAATACGAATCTATAAATGAATTGTATTATTGTATATTTGGCTTTATAAAGTTTTAAAAAAGCCTTAAGCAATTCCAACGAATTTTTCACAATAGCTATCGATCGGTATTGAATCAGAAATATCTGTATCGAAGCCAATAAAAAAGTAATAAAAGAAGCGACTTATATGACTCACCGTAAGAAATTTGTTGCTGCAATTAAGGCCAATATAAAATCTCTGCCATATAACCGCCTCTAATGCTCTCAAGTTTTGTTATAAAAAGCATTGATAATAAATTCAATCAGTAATGCAACGATTTGGTTCAATCAGCTTTCATTGCAATGTATTCATGGATTCAAAGTTGAAAACATTGAGCTCATTATTTTTGAAACTAATATATTCAATGAATTTTAGTCAATTTATCCAAAATGAGTATTGTAATTATTATGTTACATAATTCGTCAAATCAAGATTTCAATTTGAACTTAATGTTTGCTTCGAGTTGAAGAACTTAATTCATCGAGTTTCTCAATTTTTATTATGAATATATAAGTTAAACTTTTTAATCTTAATAATAAAGGAACTGCAATTCAATTTTAATGCTGATTCGGATTAAATTTAATTTCAACTTTTACTTCAACTGACATGGAATTTATTTAAACTTTAATGGATCTGCAAAAGGAAAGTTAATAACATAATAGAAAATATTTATCAAATGATACATTACATTCTCTTTGACAATATCTCATAATTCAAGATAATTTAGCATCGATTTCAAGGCTTTGTTGTTAAATGATTGAAGTCTTAACCGAGTCTTAATAAATGAAGATATAGACAAATCCATTTCAAGACCAGAATTTAATATTTTGTGAAACAAACCCATATGTTTGGAATTTGGGAAATAATTCAATGTTTAAGTTGAGTTCAACTCATGCTCATCAATAAAATTGAGATTTGTAAATATTAAATAGAATAAAACTATAAATAATAAATTGTAATTGTACTATAATTATTGCATTTTACTGTGTTTTTAAGCATATTTTTTAGTTTCTAAACCTTAAAATGATCATTTAATTTATTTGATTGAAATGTTTTCAGTATCTTTAGTTCTAATTTTAAAGTTAAATGAACTATTGATTGAAAATATAAGCAATTAAATCATAACTGGAATGTAAAGAGCGTATAATGTAATAGCCCTCAAATTTTATGAGAAAATTGAATGAACTTTTTTTTAAAAAAGAGCTGTTTTATGTTTATTTAAGTATCTATTTTAAAGAGTAGTCAATCTCTTTTTAAAGCCTAACGCATTATGTTTCTGTTGAATAATATAAATCTTTAATAATAATCAATTTCATTAAAGCTTTTTTGTTTTATACATTAATTTTGATATCGATGTCCTGAAAATCGAAAAGTTTCAACAATTTTAACATCAGAGTATTAAGTAACTGAAAGATCTAATATTTTCATGTTAATAAGTTTTGAAGCCCTCAACAAGATCTAAGTTAAGTACTGATCGAAAAGCTTCGGCTGTTATTATAATCTAATTTTTAGTTTCTTTTCACTGAATAAAGAGTTTATGTTTAATTAAAATAATTTTAACATCTGTTAATTCTTACTTTTCACTGAAAATTCAAGATATTAAAGAAAATTGGAGCGTTTTTGTTGATTTTTATCAAACAATAACTAATTTAAATTATTGAAAAAGTTGAATACTTGACAGAATGATTTCCAGCAATTAATTTTATTGGATAGGTTTGAAATTCAAGTTGTGTAAAACTAATAATTGATGTTCATTCTTAAGGCAATACTTTTTATCTCAAATCTTAAAATACATTTAACATGCATTTTCAGGACACTTATAAATTAAAATTACTTTTTCTTTTTTACAATCTCATCTACTTTAAGCAATCTCTTAAGATAATAAAATCTGAATAAAATTAGTTTAGAAACAATGAACACTCAATTTTGTACTAAAAAAACTATAATGAATACATTTTGCGTAATTCTACTCTAAACATGAGTTTCAATGAAAGAAATGAATCCCTATATTGATCGGTATATTCTCAAAATACTGAATTGCAAAACATTGAATTTGTAAAATACCGAATTAGCCACAAAATAGTGTTTTAAAGTTTCATCAAATCATTACTGAATGTCCAATTTTGAAATTCTTGTTCAATTATTTTCACTTGCTTTTCAATGGTTGCTGATTAAGCTTAGATTAAGAGAGTTTAAATTAATTGAGGTTAAGTTAGGCTTAATATCTTTGTCCCTTTGGTCTGAACGCGCGGAACGATGAGTGGATTTAACTTAAATCTGAATCAAGTTTATAGTTTTGTCAAAGCCTTAATCACTATTACTTTTGTAATATATTAAAGTCTGTGTTGTATATATAACATACAATTACCGAAAAATTCTTATGCGCAATTGAATGTCTTCAGATTTAGAGTTCAAAATTAATGATGGGCTAAAATCAATCGTATTTAAAAACCTATTTTTTGTTGATTGTAATCTGATCAAAAAATTCTGAAATTTCAATTTTGGACCAATTTTCTGATTAAAACCATAATTTCACCATAAAAATAATTTTTGTAGAAGTTTGACAAAAAAAATAGAATAAAGATCATTAAAAAATTCCTATTTCACACACATAGTTGATTTTTGTTTGATAGTTCCAATATTTTCAACCTTTTATAACTTTTCTTCAAGATCGAGAGGGAAATTAATTTTGCAAAATTTCAAGGTATTTCTCTAACCATTAATTTAACATGAACCATTTTTAAGGACTGATAACATTGTCTTCCATAACCAAATTTAAGCAAATTGATTTAATATAAATTTTCTTTCCTTCTTCGCAAAAATTTAATAATTTAATAATTTAATGCATTTCATATTTTATAGAAACATGCCTTCGAATGCAGTACGAATACCAGTACTGTCCGAATAATATACAGTACTTTATTTCAATTTTTAAAATCTAAGGCCCTTATAAACGATTGCCGTTTAAGCGGCCGCTCTCAACATTATTCAGCATATCTTAGTTTTTGATAACATATTCTTTGAATGTGAAAAATGTAATGAAAATAAAAAACTAATACGATTAAGCAAAACAATAAATACCAATAATACAAAGGATGAAAAGAGTTAAATAACAGAAATATCACAGTTTTAAATACTTAACACGTAAAAAATATTACATAATAAAATCGTAAGCAATGAAATAATGAATAATACTGAAAATGCTGGTTAATGACTAGAAATCAATATTTGAGAAGTTTATGTGAACCATGTTTGCGAACTATATCTGTTGGCCCAATTGTACTACCGTTTGCTGATTAAGCGTTAATAATTAGAAAGTGCAGTTCAAGCTGCACTTCAGCACATTGTTAGTGGTTATGACCGGTCTCTCATTGGTTAACTGGTGTTTAAAAGTAACTCTTTTTATTTGACTAAAGGAACCTTTAAAATCAAAAACCCTAACACATATAGATTGAAAGCCCTGATAGGGTATACGGAGAGCATAGTGGGGTTGGGGACCCGCAGAACTCGAGCCTTAAGGCTCTGGCCTTAGGTGGCGGACCCTCTACTGGTCATAAGAGCCTGTCATAGGCGGGAAACTAAGCGATAGAAGCGCTTATGGGTCTGAAAATGAGTAGATTGACAGCTGGCAACTTCGGTACTTGAAAGGCAACCAGTGCCTTCATGAAAGGTAAGGGCCGGGTTCGCAACCTGTTGTGGTGGGCCGGGTTTATTATCCCAATTGAACCGGATTCGGGACGGGATTAGCGAATAGGTGCAGCACAGGTCTGCTGGAACCGGTGGGCACACAGGACAGAGATGTTTGGTGTCCGGCCGTTCCACCTCAGGTTGTTGAGCAGCTGGATATCCGACAATACCAATCAAATGTTGATTTCATTATCAAAGTTAATAATTTTACTAAGAATTATACAAAATGGAGGTATAAGTTATTCTTATTCTGTATGAATCAAAGTTCAAAAATTATCAGATGATATAATTCGAATGTTCTAATTAAATGTAGATAAGAAATTCAAATTTATTTTAAAGTTCTTAAATTGTTATGCAAAGAAATCGAGAATTTTAAAATATAGAGTTTCCTGAACTGATACAGAGTATATACAGTGAAAAAGCTCTGCATTCAAATGAAAAGTTAAGTTGAGTTTATGGTTCTGTTTGAGAGAAAGGGGTACAAACTCACTGCTTAACCAATAAAATTGGCCATTAAATAATAGGAGACATTATGGCTGTGTGAATAGCATACCGTCTTTTGGGAAGATCTATTCAAAATTTAGGCAAATTTAAGTTAACTTTCAAAAGAATAATCAATTTTATACTAAAATTCATAAGAAATAAATAAAGAAATGTAGAGCTTTAATGAATGCTGAGTTTTAGCAAATGATGTTTAGTTTTATGAAAATTCTTCGAAGTGTTAAATTTAATATTAATTTTTAATGTTAATTTATAAAAATTATTAGAATGAGTTAAGCAAACTATAACTGAATACCTTTGAGCTTGAGTTGAACTGAATTAAGCTGATGACTAATTATGATCAACTGAGCTTGATGAATCAGTTTTAAAAACGATTTAACTAAGAATTAAGTTTCCAATTTAATATTTAATTTATTAGAACTTCACTGAAATTCAGTTTCAGTAAAAACTAAACCGAATTCAACTTCAATTTCAGTTCAACCGAATCAATATTTGAATGCCTGCAATCAAGTATTTAAATTTTGAGGTTTAGTTAAGAATTTGTTATTTAAAATTGATTTGAATTCAACTCATTTCAATAGTAACTGAATTATAAGTCTTATCTAACTATACAGTTGAAGAGAAAGGAGTTTATCCCGCGTCTGCACTGTCATACTGAGTAATTAGAATGATTCAAATTATTATTTAATAGTATAATATTATATTAAATTGTTGAAAGTATTTGTGTATGTTGTAAAACAGTATGGTAACTTTCCGTGTAATCTAATTCTACTTATAGTAAATAATTTCAATACTTTTAGTTTTATAAGAATTGTGAATGAATTGGTCTCAAATGATTAATCAAATAAAGGTAATAATAATTTTCAATTTTAAGTAAATGAATCAAATCATTAATCTATTTGAATTAGTGACTTGATTGTAGATTTGAAAATTTCTAGAAATTTTACTTTCGATGAGAAAGTTACTAGAAACGATATATTAGGTGAGAAACTTTCTAATTAATGTTAACATCCCATTGAAATCCAAATGTTAAAAAATAATTAAAAGAATTTGAGACAGAATTTTGACGGGTGTATCTGTTAGTTTCATTATATTTAGAAACTGCGTAAAAGCAGGCTCGAAAATTACGTTACTTCTTCATTTGAATAATTTTTAGAGGTTTCCTAAGAGAGTAGGACTGTTGAATAATCACTTTAAATATCAACTTTGTGCTAATATTTTGATAGTATTTCATATCAAATCTTAAACTTTGAGAATCAACAACGCTTTGAAATAGAAGATAAGATCCTTGATTAGATCATTTGATTGAAGGAAATTTTAATTTTAATTAACGTTTTCATGAAAAAGAAGTATAAGTTTTGTTTCAATTGATTGTTGAGGGTTTTGAATAGACAAAAGAAATTTTCACAATTCTTAAAAATACCTGAACTTATCGAATTACCTAATTCAAAAATAGCCCTTTGATTTTAAATTTTTCTCTTATTAGGGCTTCAATGGGATGATTTTATGAACGTAATTTATATTACTAACTAGACTCAGTTCAATGGGATGTTCATATAAAGAAAATTTCTCTCAGTTTCTCGCACACGGAGAAAGTTTTTAGAAACATTACTCGATTGTTTTGAAAGTCTAACATTAATTTGATCGCAAATGAATTGAATCTAAAATTAAAGTTTTATTTTCATAGTTCCAGTTCATAAAAATGTTTTATGAAATGAAAATAAAACTTATCGGAATGAGGAATTTCGTATCTTATTGAGTTATATTGGATTATAAAAATAAATTCAGCGAATTATTCACAAAAGTCTCATCTCATTTACTTATCAGTAAAATTGACTTATCTTTGAATTATTTATTAATGGAAAAACAGTGAGCTATTCTAACGAGTAAGTCACTCAACATTTTTACTTATAAGCATTTTAATTTGATAATTTCTGAATGATCAGTTAAGTTTCAATCATTTAAGTTTAATAAGCCATTGCTATATTAAACTTGAGAAATTTTTTCAAAATTTCCGAAATTCTTTAAATTAGAATTAAGCATCAAATTTTAAAAATTATTTTAATAAAATTAAAACAAGGATTAAATTGTTTTTCCTGATATTATTATTTCACTCAATATTTAATATCAAAGTAAGTCAGGTCGATAAGACGGCAGTAATTTTAGATATTGGGGAAAATTATTCAAAACATTCTATTGTCGAGACATATTAAAAATATATTCAATAATTCTAAACGTTTGGGATAGGTAGTTATGAATTTTTTAGTAAGATCTTTTATAATGGCAGAAAATTGATTTCAAAAATTCATAACTCAAAAAACACTATTTATATTTTCTTTAAATTTTGTGTAACTAATTTTGTTTCACTAAATCAAGCAATTTAAAAAATCCCTAAGTGTTTAGACAATTTGAACATGGTGAAAAAAGTTGACCTTTATCATCAGCCAGACACGAAAAGTGATATATCATTTAAAAGTTAAGTTTAGGACAAATTATTTTTTTCATCACTGTATTTCTCATGGGTTCAAAAATTATCGACTTATTTCAAGTTTGGATTGCTCATTTTTAAAATGAAATATTTTCGAAACTATGAGATATTAAGGGATAATAATAATAATAATAATAATAATAATAATAATTTATTTATCACAAGTTTTTAACATACAGGCAAAAAGTTTGGAATTTGAATCCATAAGTTTGATGGTTACAATATTAGAATGATGAATGGACAAAAAAATTAATGGGTTATGATCAACTGTATCTTTAAAATGATAGTTTTTGTTTTCGACCGAATTACACGACCTAGGAAAATATTGACCGATAAACAAAACATTCATATCTTGATAAATGTTAAATTTTTAACTATGCCTTTATAAAATTTTTATGATTCCTCTGTCTTTTTAGTCATAAATTTAAACTTTTTTCATAATGTTTAACTTGTCTAAATAAACTACATAAACTTGGATCAATAAATCTATAGAATACTACCTTATGTTGATTATGAAAGGACTCAAATTTTTCATAATACCTCTCCTTTATTTTTATGCAACGAAAATAACATTGCCTCACAAACTAATTCATTTTAGAGTTATTGAAATCGATGAGCATTTTAACAAAAAGTAGAGAATCCTTGACTAAACCCAATCATCGATCGAGAATAAAATCAAACGAAAACTCGACTTATTTTAAAAAAATTGGATGTTTTTGAGGAATTTAAGCACAGTATTTCTTTATTCATGTTTGCACTATAATTGAAAAATCATTTTCTGATTAATGCATAAATGAAGAATTCTAAATAAAACGAAATCATTCAATTGTTGGCCTATAACTGGTCTTTTTCAGTTTTTTAATGTTCTATTCAATGTTATGTAATTGTATTTATCCTTTTATATTGCAATAATCATTGAAACTTTGAATAATTAAAATTTGAGAGTGATTCACCTTTGATTTATTTCATAAATTTGGTTATTAATTGTGTAAAAAACATAGAAATATATTGGTAATTCGTCCTGGAATTAGAAGGGTTTCTTAATTCTGTGTCTCAAACAAATGCAAAGAGAGTAACTTTAAGGCATGCCATTCAAAGTTAAAAAATTCAAAATAGCCCTAAAAATGGCTCAAAGGTCACAATTTTACCTCTTAAAAGCCATATTTGAAAACCTGGTACTGATGTTCGCCACAAATTAGTCGGTAAAGAACAGATAGCAGTCAGATATTATAGGATAAGTAACTAAACAAATGTTCATCTATTGGAGCTTTTTTACTGAGGCCACACCTGCAAAGCTATAATTTAAGTTCTTAAGCTTTACTTATCGTTAGATTAGAAAATTTGAAATTCTTCCAAAAAACTCTTTCTTGAAATATCCTATAAACATATTATTAATTGGAGTGCCTGAATGTGACAATAAAAGACACTATAGATGTCTCAAATACTATATAACAAATACACATTTACTTTATGGCTCAATTTGATGACAGTATAAAATAAGCAGTAAGTTTTCATTGCATTTCATTTTATTGAAAAGTTACACACAGTCAACAACAATACAAGAAATAATCCATATTTAGAGCCGAAATATAGATTTTGCTTTTAAGGTAAGTCATTTGAATAAGACTTTACCCTTTAAGACTTATTTTATTGGAAAATATGATTTAATATTAGTATTTAGACATAAATTAAAGTATTATGGCTTTCGATGAATTACTAAAAACTAATCGTATGATTTAGAGCTCAACATACGATATGAAAGCAGCTTAAAAGCCGTTATGTTTTTATATAAAATTTGATTTAAGTTTTTTCAATTCAACTTTGAGTTTTTCAATCATAATCTTGTGAGCGGAGGGTAGGAAACGGCCACTTAACAGACTCCGACAACTTTACCTAACTAAATTGAAAAATGACCATTTCAGAGGGGAAAAGCCTTAACTTATAGGTTATATTCAATACGATTGAACTATCATATTATGGAAACAACAATTCATGACTCCACCAATTATTTATATCAATTACATCGTTTTCAATATAAGCCTTTTTGAACGCTAAGGTTTTTTTCCTTTGAATATGTCATATATTTTTAATTAAAATTATTCTTCGATTCGAGTAATTATCGGTCAATTGAAATTCCAATGTCTTTGACTTCATTATAGATTTCATTATTTTATGAGATAGTATAGTATTGACGAGTGAGGGATCCGATTGTCCCGTAAGAGACTTAAAAGAAATTTCAACCCTTCAGATGCTATCTTTGTTATACTATGCGTTCAACAAACGCGATATCATAAAAAAAGGTCAGCCAAAGGGTTCTGCCGTATTTTGAGTATTGTGTTTTGCTGTTTAAACACAACTTAACACAACTGATTTTCGGGGGAATAAAATAGTTTGAAAGAAATAAACTGTGAAGGGCTCATAATTTAATTACGGTGTTCTTTATTGGTAAGTTTTGAGTTCGTTTTATAATTTTGTTTTATATTTTCTAAAAACTTATTTTCTTCAATTTTTATTTTCTAAACCATTTCAAACTTATTCATCGAATCTGTTCCGATTTTATGACTATCTTAAGCAGTCCAGACTTTTTTAAAAGCTAAAAATAATTTAAAATTTTATTTCAACTTTGTTCTTATGTTATTGATTCAGTTTCAAAAGAAATATCTTCAAGTTGGTTAATGATTGAACTAAATAAATGAATAAATTATTAGAAAATTCAGCCAAAATTTTCATTCATTTGATCGAATAGAACACAAACTTTACTGAGAATTAAATTTTTCGTTATTTGGGTTGAGAAAATGTTGGGTAGATTTTGTAATCTAGAATCCGGAATTTTGAATCTTGATTACTGGCGCACATTTCGATTTTCTCTCTGATTTTTGTGCGGAATTTGCTTTCAACTTCATCAGCTGATTCATTGCCAAATCTAACAATTATAGCTGATTTTATTGTTAGATTTGCAATGAATTAGAGTTTAAAAATATATTAATGAGGTATTTCAAGAGGAGCACTTTTGAGTAGAGGTTGATTTTTCCGAGAGTCAGATTCTCGAGTCTCGAAATTAAAAACTCTCGATCGAGTCTTTACTCTCAAAAATATTTGAAAACTGAAAATAAATTTCTTATAAAATATTGTTTTAATTATTTTCCTTATGCAATGAGGATATAATTATCACAATTTTATTCAACAATATTATTTATTGAGATATTTCATATTCTTATTTCGATCAATGCTTGAATTAGAGACTAATCACTTGTGTTTAAAAGCATTTTTTTCATGTAGTAATTCTTATCAATCTTAGCAAATAGCTTATTATTCATAATTTGTTCTCTCTTCACAGCTAAGTCTCAACTGTGAGCCAAACAGCAGAATTCTTGTAGTTTATTCAGTTGTATTAATTTGATTTACATTTAATTTTTTACATTGACACTCTCGTTATTCCGAACCCAACTGACCATTTCGAAAATTTGTTTAATATTCATTCGATTAGTTCCGCAAATAATTAAACTAAATTTTAATAACTGTTCATTTCTAAGAGGTATGATGCCATGTGTTAATAATAGTATAACTTCAGATTCATTCTAAGTTAAAGGTCGTTTTCAAAGAGTTCGCTGTGTTCAACGTTCAAATTTTTGAAAACTCATTGAAAATTATTAAAACTATTTTCACAAAATCGATCAAATTTTTTGCTTCTCTTTTTATTAACTTAGAAAAATATCTATACCATAGTAAGACATCTTTCCTTTATTAACAATAGGATCAGCTCGGTGATAATATTTCACTCTTTATTAACAAAAGAACACTTCTTCATCATTATTAGATATCTTACCTCCATTAACAATAGGATCAGTTATATGATGATTTTTTCTCTTTATTAACATAAGAAAACATCTTCACCAATATAATACATCTTTCCTTTATTAACAAAAGATGAAGCAAGGTAATATTTTCCCCCTTTACTGGTAACGATCCTTTATTAACAATAAATGACATTTACACATCATTATTAGTAAAGAACTCTTTATTTATAATGAAATATTTTGAAAAATCTCTCTGTTTATTATTTCAACAGAATGTTCTGAGCAAATCACCTTGATTATTGCCTTTACACTTTCGAATCTTATCACAAGTCTCTAGTATGATGTTCTTCCCAAAAGCTCATAATTTTTGCTATCAAAATCCATATACAGTAAGGAGTGGATAACAGCCAAAAACTGAGGTCAATTATGTCAAAGAGTGTACAACTTCGGACTCAATGGTCCCATTTTTTTGCGTCAACC